>WTSP01017830.1:50251-102879 GCA_025331215.1 Actenoides lindsayi | reverse complement strand
AAGAAAGAAAGAAAGAAAGAAAGAAAGAAAGAAAGAAAGAAAGAAAGAAAGAAAGAAAGAAAGAAAAGAAAGAAGTATAAGAAAATATATTTCTAAAAAAAGGGAAGATACTAGATATACTAGATACTAAGATACTAGCAACATTTCACTTTCTGTGAAGCCCGGCTTTGACAAATACTGAAGAAATCGTTGCAGTTCACATATGTGCAGATTGTGTTTCCAGATTTGGGATTTCAGTAGAGAACTTTTATTTGCTGAACCTCTCAGCCTTCTTGTTTGTTTAGCACTATTGGTCTACAACATTATTAAGCACATAGTTATGCAATATCAAATAACTCTGAAAAGCAGGATGAAGTCCTCATATATTAAAATTAAAGAGACATTTTTTAAAAAATTCAGTTTGGTACAGTACAGGATTTCACCTACCAGGCAGTGCATGGATCTAGACCTCCATGCAACTCCTGCATGGGAGTGTTCCCAGAGTGCTTTATATTGCTGACAGAATATGATACTAGACCTGAGGAATTATGATGAGAGGAAGTCAAATATTCCTGGAAGAATGGCAGGTGGAAAGAAAAAGAAAGGTAAACTGTAATTTTCTCTAATCATTTCCACTCAGTGTAAGAACAGATGTGAAGCACATGGCTTAAAGGACCAGGATTTTGCCAGGAAAAAAAAAAATAAATTGGAAGAGAAGAATAAAAACATAACTGTAAAAATATGAATAAATGATTGTGTGTTGGGGATAGTATTGGAATGGAGACTTGGTCTGTGATTCTTGCCAATGTCTAGGCTAGATCTAGCTAGGGGAGGCCATTGTTTGACAAAAATAATTATAATAGCATGTTTGTACAGGATAACAAACTCTTCCAAAAATCAGTTGAATAGTCACTTTCATTTGTGTTCAAACTAAAAGAAAAGCAACTCAATTTTTTTACAGTATGTCATTTACCCCCTGAATGTCTCAGAATGAACTGAACTCTATCCATCAGGATTTTTGATAATGAGGGGGTTTTGAGGAACAATAAGCATATTGACTGTTACACAACACAAATCTCCTTTTAACATGTGAATGTCATCATCTTAGTTGCCATTCCGCGGAGTACAACTAGGGGTTGAACTTCCAGAGACAGTGCACAACAAACACTTATTTTCTGGTGTAAACCCATTGAGTGGACCCATTGCCACATTTGACTCCAAGCTATGTGATATGTTGATTGTCACTGTGATGCTGTTCCTCTAAGTTTCATACTTCCTTCAGTAATACCATAAAAGATTCTTTAGCAGGTAGCACCAACCTGATGTACTAGCTAAGATGTATTGTATTTAGAGGGACATCTCCATCTCCAGTAAAAGTAGGATTACAACGTTTTTGTGGTGGAATTATGCTGCCAAGTACTTTTTTCTTCTTTATTTTTAAGACATGTAAAAAATAGACTGATGGAAAATTTAAAGAATCTTCCTGTAACCATGTTTACTTGTCACATTATATTTTAGATTATTTTGATGTCCATATGAAAACCACATGGAACCTAAACAAATGCATGTAATTGTGGAATTTTCTATTTCCCATTCTGCAGTATTTATATAAAAAGTGAAAATAGCACATTAAAGAATTGTTCAGATAAGGCTTGATATTTCACCTACATTAAAAATATATTTTGCATTCTTGATTCTTTGCATCCTTCCATACTGGTCAGCACTACAGGAATGACAAGCTATAGCATAACTACTGGCTATTCACACTGAGAAATCCTGAATTACCTAGAAAACATCAAATAAAGAAGAAAACATGAGAAAACTTCCTCTTTTTTAATATTGATTTGACTATGTGAAACCAGCTGCAGCTGTATGAAACGGTTTATGTGAGTCTCTGATAGCAATGACTATAATACAAGAAGTGTGAGTTTTTTTCAAGAAAGGAAATCTCTTTCATACTTCCACAATTAAGTTTAGAAATTCCTGACATTCATAGATAAAATAATTGGAGTGTTTGAATAAAAATTTTGCTCCTTTCTTAATATCCAAAAGTTTTTTTTCCCTGCAATCTTAGTTTCTTTGTTTAAAATCCCATCTTCTGTAAACATTTTTTAGTGACTTGAACGAGACAATCCACAGCAGAGACAAAAAAAAAAAAAAAAAAGATTTTTAGATTTCTTTTCCTATATAAATAAGAAGAAATAAGAGGCATCACACTCAAAGACAAAATCATAATTTCTAGAGGAGTTTGTGATAAGAAATACAAGAAGAAAAAGAGAATAACAAATACCAAACCATAAGAAGTTTATAAGCACCGAAGTCAATATATAATTGTTAACAGATATTTTTAAAATTTTCTACTCTCAAGCCTAGTAACAAGATTTTACTTGAGACATTTTAAAATACCAGAATCAAAGCTATCATATTGATGACTGACTAAGGAACATCCCTGAATTTTAAAAACTTGATTTTAATTTAACTCTTTTTTTTTCAGTGTTAAAGCAGTTCTGGTGCTAATAATTTCAAATTAATACAATGTCAGGATAAGTGCTCAGATTATCAGCAAAAAATGTTTGATAGTGGTTCAGTGTAAGTTCTTAAAAGTCCAGCGCAAAGTATAATTATGTCTCCAACTGGTGGATCGGAAACTCCCTCTTAATTCTCATTTGGTCACTTATAAAAGCTTCTGATTTCTCTCATTTAAAAGGTGTGCCTAAATCTTGCTAAATTTACAGTTATTCCCTAAATCAGGAATTATCTCTGGTTTTTTTTGTGCATGTTAATCAGCTCAGATCAGTTAGCCTTGTTGAAACATGCCAAGCTTTTCCATGATAAGGATCTGTCTCTCTTTAGCAGGGCTATGTCATAAACCTGCCGCACAGTTTTCGCCCAGACTCATAAAAGCTAGTAATAAAATAAAAAATGTATAGAAAAACAAAGCTTTGCCATCCTGTGTAAATAACTATGAAGCAAAACTCACAAGGCATGATTTATAAGTAACCTCTGAGTTTGTGGCTTCATATGGTTGGTTGACTCACAAGGATCAAAGGTAGGAATTAAGAAATCATTCCCATTAGAGGAGAGCACTCTACTTTTCCATAGAATGAGGTCAAATGAGGCCTTGATTTTTATCAAGACAGTAATGAAATAAGTGAAGTAATTGGTTTTTATGATAAAGAGCATCACTGCGGAGGATGAATAGAATCTGGAATTTATTTCATTGTCCTTTGCCAATAATACATCCGTTAACTATGAGAAGCACATTTCTATGCTGCAGAGATTAAAAACATTCTAATCAAAAGCAGCTGCCAACAGTTGCAAGTCACATCTTTCATAACTACACTAATTCATCTTGAAATCCTGGTGACTTATTTCTGAAGTATTCATCATTAAAATAAATGTCCATTTTATTCAACAAAACAGAAATATATTATATTATTGCAAAACTGATGAGCATACTGGAACTTTTGCTGCATCTCCAGATTGTAATAGGACATTGTGTTGCCACGTTGGGTTCTCATAACAACATCAAATCTGCATTCTGTGCTATGGCTCAAGTCAATTGAGCATGGTGAGTTGAATACAAAGTCTGTTTTTCCTTTAGAGGAACTGATGACTTGGAACTATGATTTTTAAAAAAGGGCTATGACACAAAGAAACTCTCTATCGAAGAGATAAACTATGGACTAAAACATATTTTCACAGTGGCTATCCCAAACTTTGGGATGAATTCCCATAGGAAGAAATGGCTACTGTACTCACGACACTGTGAAATCTAAAATCATGGACAAAAAATAGTAGAAATTAAGAATCATCACTATATTGTCATTTCCACTGTATTCTTTAAATCACAATTTGAAGGGAATTTGGCACTTAATATTATTTTGAAATAAATTAGATATGTGAACAAAGCAATTTCAAACATACCTTTAGATATTTTCGTCTATTACACTGAATATTTATTTTATGACCTACATGAAAGTATAGGGTTTTTGTGTCTTTTATCAAACTTTCAATCTCCTCAAACTGATATAAAACAATCACATCTGAAACCCAGCAAAATTCTACTTAAAGCCCCTTACAGGTAAGAGAGTTAAATTATTTTTTTTACATGTATTTCCTTAGCATAAAGAATCAAATGGCCTGTGACCTCAGACAGAAAGTGAAACTGCTAATTTCCAATCTTTATCACCAAATCATAACCAAATTGATGTATCTATGAGGTTTTGCACCAGAAAATGAGTATGATTTTGACTTGAACATTTTTTTATGGGAACCAAAAGAGAAGAAAACATATTTGTGAATATTTTTCATTCTCTATAAATTTTGAAAGATTACATAATATGATCAAGCAGTGCATGGATTGGAGCCTTTTTCTCTAAACTGGAGCTTTTGAGCTCCAGTATTTCTAGACTGAAGAAAAAATCTCCTCCATGTTCACCATACACAATAATATGAAGTCAGAGTACAGGCAGCAAAATATTCAGGACTTCTTGTATTTCCAACTGGCCAACATTTTAACTGGCTTTATGCCAAAATTAACAAGTTCTGTCTTAGATACAAACAGACGTAGTATGGAGTGATCTGTGGACAGAGGGCACTATACTGTCCAGAGTCCTAGAATGATTATTGGTTTAGTAAAGTCTTGGCTTGAGGGTACTTTCACTGCATTACTACTGAATTCACACTGATTTTTGTCTGTCTTGTAACTTGGAGTTCTGTTCCTCACAGTCCACAGAGACCTCTCTAGCTTTCCAGAAATTTCCTTGGAATTGGCAGAGCAAGCATTGAATTGGAGTCAGTAAGTCTGGTTCGATTCAAGCTGGGTTGTTTCTGATCCATATTGTCCAGGGAATTTTGTAACACCTGCGTTGTTGGGAATTTATATTATTCAAGTCCATCAGAATTTTTGGCTAATGGAAAGTTCATTTTACATTCATTGAGATAGAGTCATAAAATCATAGAATGATTTGAGTTGGAAGGGACTTCTAAAGACCATCTAGAGCAATCACCCTGCCATGGGCACAACAACTTACACTGGTTCAGGCTTAAAGTCCCATCCAACCTGATCTTGAATACTTCCAATGATGATGCACCCACAGTTTCTCTGGCTAAGCTGCTCCAATGTCTCACTACCCTCACTGTAAAGAATTTATTCCTCATGACCAATCTAAATGCATCCTCTTTCAGTTTGAAACCACTGCCCCTTGTTCTGTCACTACAGGGGGAGTCGTTATCTTTCATATAAGCCTCCTTTATGTATTGAAAGGACACAACAACATCTCCTTGAAGCCTTTGCTTCTCCAGGTTGAACAATCACAACTTTTCTCACCTTTCTTTGTAGGAGAGATGTTCCAGCCCTCTGATCAATTTCATGGTCTTCCTCTGGACCAGCTCTAACAGGTCCGCATCTTTTAGTCCCACTGTAGAAACTAACATCACCATAGGTTTGATGGCCTACACATTGCTACTTCTCTGGAGTGAAATAGCTAGTTATTACCTTTCTCCTGCCATCTCATGCCTACCCCCTTATCTAGTCTTCTGTTCAAAGATGTGTTTTTTTCTATATGCGCCCTGTGAGTAGTCCTTTCCACTTACTGTGCTGTGCCTGGATGCTTCATAATTTTTGTATATTTTTGGTTCTTTTCTCTTTAAACTTGCCACTGTATATCTGGCTCGTTCCCCCTCATCCTTCCCCTATTCTTGTTTAGGAGAACATTAAATGGGACATAGTCCAAAAATGTGCAGCTGGTATATTTTTTAATTTTGGCTCAGCCATCCAACCAGAAGTTGAAGAACGGAAGGATTGAAGCCATCTGGCAACAGTAGTGCGAGGAGATACTGTTCTATTTTTTTAATGGCTCACTCCCCACTTTGCAAACCACTGATTCTGATATGGCCTTCATTTAAGTTACTCTTGCAGTTGTAGCTAGATCTTTGGTTTTTCCTTTTCCCCTTACACATAGTAACAGAAACATGACATTATTAATTATGAAATCATATAACTATTGATTTTTATATTTATAACCTTATTTAATATCTAATTGAAATTAATTATATAAACAGAATTATAGTATTTTCTTGTGTATGCTTCTAACATTTAATTAGATATGTTTTTCATCATAATTTTTGACATCAATTAAAATCTAAACAATACACTTGAATAAGATGAATATAGTACTAATTATTTAGAAGATGATCTTTAAAATGCAAAATTAAAATATTTCTTACTTCTGTGTACCAGGAACAGACAAATTTGATTACTAAAGCTTACTTCTGTATTAACTGGACTGTGTTAATCTACTGAATATGACTTGAATAAATAGTAAAAGTAGAATAAGTAGAGTGATAGTCAGCTACTATTTTAAAGAAATAAGGCTCAGCTTTTGCTTTTAATTAATCTTGTAAAGCAAAGTTCCACTGATGTACTATTAGTCTAAACTAATATCAGCTCTCAGAGTCTGCTGTGTTTGCTGAGGGTCAGTCAATGAAACATTCTACCTAAGGTACAAGTGTTCCTACTGAAATTAATTGTGGCATTTGAAGAGTGTGAGTAAGATTAATTTGGATGAATTAACACTAGAAAATAGTAAGCTGTCCAGAATAGAGGCATGGTTCAGTTTCCTAAATGTAAGCATGTTGTGCCATGTGAGATACAGCACTGATGTTATTTAGACATCCACATTTGGCCAGCAAGATGGACCTGTGAGACAGAGATCTGCATCCTTCCAAAAGAGCAGATGGTATCTCAAGAGGATGCCCAAGAATGTCTACAGTAACACTGGATACCTATGTCTGAATCTTCCCAAATGAATTTTCCTCTCCCTGGGAAGGCAGTCTCATCTTCACTGAATGTTTCATCCAAGACAAAGATCATCCTGTCCCTGTGCACTGACTAAAATGGGAATCAGGAGGAGTACCTTGGTCAAGATGTTCAACTCTGAAATCAACGGAAGTTAAGCAGGATCATTTTTACTTTAATTGACTTAACATCATTTAAAGGTAATAAGCGTAAGTGAATGCTGCAAAGATAAAATTATACATTTTGCATTTTTTTTGGTGTGTTTTGAGCCAAAGAATTAGCAAAATTAATATCCCTATATTAATGTAGGAAAGAGTCAGCATGCTATAGCATTAAGGAGAGAAACAGAAATATGGTTCAGATGAAAAAATCTTTTTTCTTTTCCTTAATGTACTGTGAAAAAGCAATGTCACATCTCTTTCATCATTCATGCTTAAGCCAATGATGATTTTACCATCAATTTTATTGATGGAATGATCTAATCTTAATTTCTTTTTCCACAAAATATATAAAGATACTTGGTTATTTAATGCTATGCAATACCTACCTAGTGAAAGTTCAGAGGAAACATAAAGGAAATTTTATAACTTAAAGCACAGACAGTTCTTGCAGCTCATCTGGAGAAACACCTGAACTAAGCAAAAAAAAAAAAAAAGAAAAAGACACAGACAGAAAGAGAGTCAGAAGGTGGGTGGAGAGGGAGAGAGAGAGAGGCCTGGTCTTAATCTCCAGGCCTGTCATTTATTTCTTTCACACAAAAAGTATGGGACACAGGTGGCTGAATGTCAAAGATCATGCTCTGTCTGCATGCTTCATAAGGCATGGGACAAATATATGAAACAGGCTGAGTGAACAAAAAAATCACAAGGAGTGGGTGCAGTTTCAGTGACCCAGGTCAAAGGTTGCATTGCTTTTGGTGTTTTACAAATGTTTGACAGATTAAATGCCCACCTCCCGTGGTTAGCAAATAAGCCATGCAAGTAAGAGTATTCATAAGAAATAAAACTTCATTCAATGTCCTTATTGTGAGGGATCAGGGTCAATTAGCATGAGTAGCACATGTATGCTTTCAGTACACACACGAACCCTGGGATTATCCTGGATTTTGGAAAACACATATTAAAATACATTTGCAATAGTAAAATAACACTCTGGTGAAGGGTAAAAAGGATTAGAAGTAGGAAGGTAGGATATTTAGATACCATTAACAAAGAAGGTGATAATTATGTAATTTCCTATATATGTATTTGGCTCTTTGATATCCTTGTTGAGTAAAAAATGTGTTTAGTGCCATTTCTGCTTTACATTGCAATGGAAATTGCTAAGAAAAGTATGGGAGACTGAAAGCCCATGAAGTTACAATACAACATAGTCCATGGAATTATAGTGGTAGTTTCCAAATTAGTTATTGTTAGATCCATATTACCTTGTTGCCAGTGGTCATAATTTGGACAGGTAAGGTGAAATACTGTGATTATTTGAAAGAACATATTTTCACATAGTGGCAGCATGTGAAGTTCTTGGTAGGCTCACGAGAGATTTGTAAATGCACTTGAAAATTGATGAACTGTATATCCAACTGTTTGTACAAGTGTTGATCCTTATGTATTTCAGTACTGTGGCAATGAATCATTCCTGAAGAGATTGTCTTTTTCCTTCAAATAATGCCATAGGTACTATTACAGTGACTTTGAGATTTTGGGTTTATCTGTATCAGTCCTTTCTTTCTACCCTTTATCAATTGCTCAAGGTAGAAATGTCTATTTTACTTGCTAATTTTGTCTTCATAGTGCATAAAAAGCTATTGGAATGATCTTGTCCAAGAATCTGTGCTGGTTTACATTTTCTAGAACACTGACCCTAGCTTTAAAAATAAGATTTTAAAGCCTAAAAATAAGCCTTTCTCCTGTTCTCTAGGTCCTTAGGATTTCCTTAGGTAACTGTTGATGGAATCGGATCAAGACTGGCCAGCATTATATGCTAGTACAGGAAAAGTGTCTTTGAGACCAGATCTGATTATGTTTATGGAAGATTTTCATGCCATTATTGAAGATTTTAGTATAATTTCCTAAGGAAACAAGGTTGATGCAATCATACTTTTTCTTCTCGCTCTTCTTCTCTTTACCCATCTCATTCTGTTCTTCTCTCCTAAAATCAAGAAAACAATGATCTACAAACTGAAAAACTGTATCAGGTTTCAGTCAAATTGGACTTAGGGAGAGCTTTCACAGACAAAGGTGGTTTTTTAACAAATACACCACTAAAGTGACCAAAAAAAAGATATTAGACCTGTTGATGACTGTGGGCTGTTGCTGACTGCAACTAAGTCTCCCCGTTACAAAACACTAAAGAAGTCACATAGAAAAACAACATTATGGGGAAAATTTCAATCAAACCTTGCAGTCAGCCGTAAGAAGCAAATCCATAGGAAATCAGTCTTCATGAGTTCTGGTGATCAGAGAACTTCTTGTTTTATTTAAAATAAATGAGAATTTTTCTCTTTCTTAGGCTTTGCAATAGAGGACTTTGTATCAGGGCTTAATGAATTTGTCTGAATTACACTGACTCCAGTGAAAGACACCTCAACTTGTTTTCCAACTTTTTTTAAATGGCTTACTGCATTTCTGAGGCATTTTGCTCCTGAGAAATGCATTTCATTGACTTCATGTTCTAAGCATTGAAAATTCTGAAAACTTTTTAAGTAGAAACTACAACAAAGGAAGAATTTGAATGTATTATCTACATCCTTTGTTTCTCCATGTCAGATAAATCCATGCTTATGTCTATGCTACACGTAATAGAGTAAATAAAATAAGTCTAATCAAAAAAAAACCTCTCTAGATTTTATTTCAGAATGATGTCCCTTTTTGCAACTGTCACTGACAACTTTTTTAAGACAGATCTTCAGAAAGAGCAAAGTCCTGGAAAGCAACAAGAATCAAAGGTTAGTAATGTTAAAGAATTGGCTATGGGGGAAAGAAGTTTAAGAATTAGTGTAGTAAGAATATTTGATTATTGCTATTAATTTTGCTCTGTGTCCTACCTGTTGGTGGTAATACACATAAGTATGGGTTTTCTACTACAGATTTTAATACAGAAAAATGTGTACTCACAAGACTAAGGGCAGTAGATTGGTAGCATCTTCCTGAATAACTGTGTCTGTGCACGTGTATATCTTTTATGTGTATGAACTACATGAAATTACAAAATAATTAAACAGGCTATGAAGAAATTGAAAGGTATCCACCTTACTGAAGTCTCCCTTTTAGGGACCACAGTTTGCCTTTATTTGGAAGAAGAAAATGTGTTCTGTTCCTTCACCTGATTTTGTGTGTGTTTGTACAGAAGAGATGAGATTTCTGTACTGGTCAGATGAGTAAGTTGTATTGCACCTGAATGAAAGTCTTTTGACACGTCTGGCAAAAAGAGTGCAGAGCTGTAACATTTCCTCTTGGTGTCATATATATTTGTTGCTTCATTTTATGAACTGAAATGACTGATTCATTGAGACTCTTGGCCTCAAGTCCAGATGTGAAGAAAGTAAATTCTCATAGGTGACTCTCCCACATTTTCTTTATGCTATGCATAGGCCAAATTCATCCCCTCAGAAGGCAGCAGCCACACAGCAGACTTACTCTCAGAGAGCTGATCCTACATACCTTCTGCTTGGTTTAGCTAAGACACCTCCTGCCTAAGTGAGCTGAAAATTACCTTTATATTTGTCAGCAGAATAACACCTCCTAACAAGCTGGAAATCCTGGAAAATCACGTGCTACATCTAGGCTGGCCAGCGGTTACATGGTTTTATGACTGCCATCAAGCTCTATTCTCCAGACTGTTTGTGTGGCAGATGTGTTCAGAACATGCTACACCTATCTCTGAACATTTTCCCTTGGATCTTCTTTTTATTCAAACAGGTAAGAGGAGAAGTGATATATATCCTGAACTCTGCAGTATAATATTGGGATATATGGGATGCAGTTACAGTGACCGCTTGAACTCAGAAGTTTGGAAGTGTCCTGGTTTAAATTTTTGCCCAGCTTCTTCATCCCTCTTTTCAGGTTTATTTTCCTCAAGTAGAAGGTTTGCAGCCAGGTTTGCATGCTTTCCTCAGGTAGCATCTCCTACTGCCAATCCTGGAGGCAGAATAGTGGCCTGTATGAGCCATGAATCTAAGCCTATCACATATTTTTGTGTTCTTCTGCTAAAAACTATGGAAATTGTGTAGCAGGGTATATTAGATTAAGTATTCCATGAAATAGAATTTTAAGACAACTTTGAAAGACTTAAAAGATACATATTTGTTGAGGCAAAGCAAGTATCATCTAGGAGATGATTGTTTCTCTCCTCAGCCAAAAGTAGCTTCCAAAAGTTATATTACAAGTGAGATCCCTCCCATACTCTTTCAGTTTGATTCTGAATTTAGCTCTAAAATTCCTCTCTCTGGTTGTTTGCTTTTAACTCTTAGTGAGTTGAAACAATACGTCTGATGTCTCTTACGAGGAAAGGCTGAGAGATCTGGGGCTGTTTAGCCTTGAGAAAAGAAGGCTGAGGGGAGATCTTAATTGCTCTCTACAACTACCTGAAGGGAAGTTGTATCGAGGAGGGAGTTGGTCTGTTTTCCCTGGTGACAAGTGACAGAAGAGGAAATGGCGTGAAACTGAACCAGGGAAGGTTCAGGTTTGGTATTAGGAAGCATTTCTTTACAGAAAGGGTTGTCAGGCATTGGAATGGCCTGCCCAGGGAGGTGGTAGAGTCACCATCCCTGGAAGTCTTTAAGAGGCAGTTAGATGTTGTGCCTAGGGACATTGTTTAGTGGTTTTTGATATAGCTAGGAATAAAGTTGGATTTTATGATCTTGAAGGTCTCTTCCAGCCGAAACTATTCTATGATTCTATGATATAATGAATTATAATACAACAAGATTCAGAGCAATTAAACTTCAGAAGTAGGTCTGGAATTGAATATAAATAACATACTATCCTAACATGCTAGGTTATTTCTCAAGAAACAAGAATGGCCACTGGTCCATAATGCCAAACTAAAAGTTTCATGCTAGGCTGAAAAACAGAAATCCAAGGGGACAACACCACTCATATACTTTAAAAGCTGCTTCTTTCCCTGGATACAGAGTTACAAACCAGAATGAAAACAGTGGAATGACATTTCTGTTATACTGTCTAAATATAGAAGTGATATATCCTAAGATATAATACCTGTGTGAAAGGTTATGGTAGAGCACAATGCTTTTCCCATTTGAAACTATACATGTAAGAGCAAAACCTTTTCAGGTGTGTCCTCTCAATTTCAAAAGCAGTAGGTGTAGCTCAGTTCAAAGAAGTGTTGCCAGTGTAAACACAATTTTTCTCCAAAATAAAAGCCAAAAAGAAATTATCCACATAAACCCCAATTAAATAATGTGTTCACATTTACTACTGAGTTTGAAGCTCATTTTTCTTCTGAATTTTTTTGTGTACATATACTTCCGTGTTTGAACATATATGCATATACAGCCATTTGTGCATATTTGAAAGTAGGAACAATATATTTTTGTATTAATGTTTGAATGGTAGTGAAACAAAGTTATCCCACCATGACTGATAAATCATGATTTTTATTTCTCTTTCTCTTAAACACACATAAGCATATTTCTCAGTTTAAGGAAAAATGTATTCCAAAATTATTTAAGTTAAATATCTTGAAAATAAAATTGTGCAAAAGGGAGACAAGGATTTTGTATTTAGAACAGAGTAAGAATATGTTTAATTTTTAGGTACACTAGGAAATTTGCAGCAGTTTCTTGGAAGTAGGACCAAAGAAGGAAGTAAGGAATGACATGTAATACGGGTCATATTGTTTATTACCCTAAATAATGTGAAGATACTAGATGTAGATAAGAAAATACAGGTACTCAGTGTATTTGCTGGATAATGTATATGGAGAATAGTGAGAGGAACAAAGACATCTGCTATAAAATAGAAAAAATTTTTACATTGACCAATAATTTTAAAGCTTAGAAATTGAAGAATATCAAGGAAATGTGCCCTTACTAAATAATTGTCTACAATTCTTTATATTGGAAAATAAAACAACAGCGGCATAAACTGACTGAGTCCTCTGGAAGTCATCAGGTCCAACCTCCTGAACAGAGCAGGAAGCACTTAGATCAAATTGATCTGGACCACATACAGTCAAGCTCTACATATCTCCAGTGACAGATATTCCACAATTTATTTAGACAACCTGTTTTAAAATCCTCTTTGTCAATTAAAAAAGTCCTTACAGATAATCAGAATTTCTGTTGTTCCAGCTTTTCTCTATTTCTTTTTCTTCTATTGCTGCACACATCTCAGAAGGCTCCATCTTCTCTCCACATCCTTTTAAGAAAGTTGCAGAGAGCTGTAAGATCTCCCCTGACCCTGATCTTCTCCAGGCTGAACAGGCCCATCCCTCTCTGTACTTATACAACCTGAGCTAGGTGCCCCAACCCCACTCCCCTCCTCACCCCGGATGTCCATGTTTTCCCTGAACTGAGAATCCCGAAACTGGACATAGTACTGATGATGCAGACTCATATATGCTGAATATAATGAAGCAATCACTTCCTTCCACCTGTTGTCTGCACTCTTTTTAGTACAACCCTGTATATACTGTCTTTGCAGCTGAGCACTCCAATAGCTCACGTTCCACTGGCTGTTCACCAGGATTCCCAAGTGGTTTTATTCAAAGCTGCTTTCTAGCTGTACAGATGTGCAGGGTTCTGCCTTCCCAGATTCAGGACCCTGCATTTGCTTCTATTAAACTTCATGAAGTTCCTCTTAGTCTATGTCTGCCATCTGTTGAGTACCCTCTGAATAGAAGCCCTGCAATCCAGTCTATCAGGTGCTTCCTCTGCCATTTGTTATTATCTCTTGTACAAAAGTCAATGAAATTAGCTTATTTTATTTTAACAAAACTAACTCATCTGTTATCATTCTAATGGATATACATTGCTGCTCTCTTCTAGAAGTTCAGGGGTTGCAACTAGTAATTCAGCATCACTTTTCAGTTGTGGAGATTGGTTTGCAGTAACAGTGGAAGAAATAATGTTACTGATAAATAATTCCATGAAGAAATTGTGGAAAAAAATAATCCAAAACTCAAGTAGCTAGAAGAAGAGGAAGTTCTCATATGTTTAGGGACTCAAGCAGCAGTATACAGAAAATGGAAAACCTAGATTCAGTTCACCCCTCTGCATGAATGGTTTCGAACCCACATCTCACATTTCTAAATGCTTGCCCTTAATTTTAAACTTACATAAAAGGACTCTCTCAGTGTCTCATGTTGACACTGTTCCACTGCATATACTCAATTAAATATTTACTGGAGAGAGGTGGTCCATGTGTTGCCGTCTCCTGGGAGAGTGTCCTAGCTAGAGGACTGAAGAGCTGTTCTTGTTCTCCATCTCAATGACATTTTGAGCATTTTATCTAAAGTGGAACTGTCAACAGGGAAGGCTGAAATAAGCTTCTTAAGAATATCTTGTAACCTAACTGTTCATATCTTTGTCCAATTCAGAATGGGGATTGAAACAGCGTAAATAACCTCTCAGGTAAATTGCCTAATCATCAGGAGTATTTTCAAATGTGTCTCTCAGTCTCTCTGCCTGGAGTAACTTTTTATAAATTGCTTAAATACGAGTTGAGATAAGATATAATAGAATGACTCTGTTACTTGACAGTTGGGATATTTTGTAAGCTGAGAGACTGCTATTCAAATCTTCTTTGGCAAAGGAATAACTGAGCTACTGAGTAGGACATTTTGTCATGCACATTTTATCACTGTTAAGAGAAAAAGAGAGATATTAAAGTTTGTTTGTAATCAATTCCTTTTTAGAAAAATAAAAATGCAAAAAACAGGTTTTGTCATATATTTACTGTCAGAACATAAACCTGTCATATAAATCTTTTTCTATAGGTAAAAGCTCCTCATACCCAATTACTTCACATCATGAAGTTAGATTTACTCTGCCTCATGCAAGAAGCTAGAACTGTATTTCTTGACCAGAAATATTTTCAGTTTCAGTCTTAAACTGGCACTATAGAACATTTTCTGGAATGATGGCCTTGCAAATTGAATGATTACAGGAGATTCTGAGAGGGAAATAAACCTCCAAAAGAAACTTTGTAGCTGTTGTGTATTCTATCATTTTTGAAAAAAGGCATTGGAGTTTTCCATGTCTCTCGTGTTATTAGCAGTACCAGATTGGTGGTTTTGTCTGCATGCCAGACTATAAATCATCATCAGTGTTAGGCATGATATTCGCTATTAATTCCTTGTTTTCTCTACTGAAATATCTTTTTGTACTTATTTTCTCTTGATCCTTGGCATTCTGCTGACCATCAATCAAAAGAACAAGCTGGACATTCCTCTCTGTCTTGCCTCAGTGAACCCCTGGTTTTCTTGACCATTAACCACTCTCTGGAATGTACATTTACCATTGGCATCTTTAAACCCCCATATTCTCTACTCCCAGCTAAGCTCCCTTCTTGGCACTGGGTTGCAAAGCAATATTTCCTATATACTGAATGAAGAGCATGTCATAGGCGGTTTAACATGGTCTGGGAGCCCACAGAAAATCACTGATGCACAACCCACTTTTATTCCACAGGCCTGTGGGAGCCTAGAGGGATAAGTAGCCTTTCTGCTAGGTCAAACACACCACCTCACACACAAAACAAATATTCCTGCCTTTAATGTTTAATAGGTTTCATATTCATGCAGAAAAGAATCGTAGACTGATGTTTCTCTAAAGATGTATCTTGAGAGAAATTTTCCTGAAATGTGCAAGTAAGCTTGATTTCATGCACCAGCTGTTCTCTTTCTTAACCAAAATGCAGTGTTTACTGGAGTGAGGAACAGTTTGCATTCAGTATTCAAGAGCAAGGAAGTTTTGGCTTTTTCTTGAGCTTCTGAAAAACTGTTCAAAGGGAAGGAAAAAGAAAATAGTTCAACAGAAGTTCAGTTAGATGGTTGACTAATTTGTAGTGATATTTCCCAGAAGGCTGATAATTCAAATACCTCCTTTTATAAAATAGGTCTGTCAATAGGCCACTTTCATTTATTGGACTGCTTGGTTTTCATGGGCTGAAAGCTAATGCATGTTTTCTGGGATGAAAGCTGATACATGTTATCTTATATTGCTTTGAGAAGGGGAAAATACATACACATACTATATCAGTTTGCAGTGTTATTTAGTCATCTTTCTTCATCACTAAAGCAAGTTATTAACTTCACCAGGGAAGAGGGTGAAAAAATTTTCACAGAGTCATTGTTCAAAGCATTCTAACTCATTAATGATATTTACCTATCTACACACTATCAATATAAACACAGTAGTTCCCATAAATATTTTGAGCCTACTAAATGTAGTGTGCATGGTTATGTAGCTTTTTGTATGCAGATGTTATTACAGTATTGCAAAATAAGGAATCGACTTTCACATGTAATTGATTTGGCACAATGTGGGTAACAGTAATACGCTTGCCAGTACTAGAAGAGGCTTGGCACCTCTCTTACTTGGAAAGATCATATTCCTAGCTATCTAATGAAGTGCAACTTAGGTAAATATTTGAATTATGTCAATACAACTGATGAAATTAATTAGAGTTAAGAACTGCAGTAACTTTTTAGTTACACATGCCAACACTAGAGCGGGAAGCTGGACAATGAACTGGATGAGTTATCACTACCAGTGTTGCCATTTATATAACTACCATCCAAGAACCAGACACAGTGGTACCTTCTAAGATGCTTTGTTCCACTTTGGCAATGCAAAGCAGCTATAACCTCGCATAACTAACGCATAAAGCCAAGTTTATGACTGTTTTGCATTAGTAGAATTATAACTAGCAGCTGTCATGTAGCTATAAGTTTAATCTGTGCTTTACAGGACTTTGCATCTTACATTTTGCGATTGAAGAAAATAATAGTAATGTGTGTAACTCTGAGAGAAATCTTGCATATGCTTGCACCAGGTGTTAAATATTGATTCTTGAATTAGCCCATATAAGGAAGTCCATATGTGGACATAGTGAGTTGTATATTAGAGTGGGATTTCTATTTTCCAAATTCAGATATCTAAGTGTTGAACTCTGAGCTCATCTCCCTAGGTTCCTTCTGTAGTGAGTGGAGGGAAATAGGTAGGCGTTGTTCTTCTATCTCTGAGTCTCTATTTTAGCTTAAGCTGAACTGCCTTTAGAGATGCCTATTGCAGGGAACCTACATACATGAATTCATATTTAAATGTCTAATTTTTAGGCATCTACATTTTAGATTCTTATCCTATCATAGTTGCTTATGGCTTGCACTCTTAGGGAACAGAAAAGCCATTAAATTGCGAGCATTAGATCAGATTGAGTAAAAGGTCCTCTTGCAAGAGGAAATGTTTTACGCCACAAGACTTTTGTTTGCTTCTCTGTGTTCATTACTGAGCACATTTCATCCATGGAAGGGTCAGAGGAACTCCTAGTCCCTTCATGTCAGTTTGTATCAGTCCTACTGAGAACAAGACCAGCAATTCAATTCCTAACAGGTTGTAAGTCATAGCTGAGAATCAGTAAGTTGTGCATATGCTGTTCTTAGATGGATATACTTCTTTAAAGGGTTAATAGACTTTTTAAATATAGATATTATCCTCTCCTTCCTTCACCACATTTTTTCTTATATGGTGGCTCATATTATTCTGCTCTAAAAGTACTGTTTTCAGTGGTAATACGATAAAAAGTAGCTTCCATATGGTTTTAAAAGTTATATTAATGACAGGACATAAAAGAATGACCTAAATTCTCCTTATACATACAGAGCTTTGTCATCATTAATAAAGAAAGTTTATTTCTACAAATTACATTTTCTTTTAAATCCGATTTAGTATGAGAAAGTTGACATTTATTAAAGATACTGTTTTTCTTTTGAGGCTAGCAAAGACCATATTAATAAAATTTCCATGAATTTCTAGGAAAACTTACATCCTTATAAACCAGATGTATATTATTTCTTATGTATTTGCTGAGCTATTCACATGTAGACAAAAAATTGAAGTAGCCACATTCAGTAACATCTACTTTTTGTTTCTTTTTCCACTATATGAAGTAAAGTTAGTGAAGAAAATAATATGTGCCCATTTAAGAAAGCCTCCTGTTTCTTTAGTTTTATGTATAAAAGATCTTTCTAAAGAAAAATAAACCATATACACAGAGTATATTCTTGTTGCCTGAATGTAGATGCTCCACTGAACTCAGTTATTAATAGTTTTTTGTTATATAAATATATACACATTTTTTCCTTCAACCAGTTAATTAACAAAAATAAATAAATAAATATGTCAGTCTCAGGATGAAAACTATCATACAGTCTTATCTCTGAGAGTGCTTTCGTAGATCTACACTATGAAAGGCATCCACTCAGAGAAAAATCTCTGGTTCCCATGACAGGAATGGCAGATCAGTTTGTATCCACACTGCTCAGTGATGGTCCATTATAGAAGAGACTGTGTGTTTTCCTACATTGGCCTTTTCTTCAGTCCACCCAGAAGGACCAAGAGACATAATAATTACTTTTGTTACATTTTTTCTTTTACTTTTGTGTGTGTCTGTGTGCGTGTTTTGGGGGGGGTTGCTTTTGCTTGTTTAAAGTATCTGAAATAATGCAAGGGATCACCAGAATAGTGCTGTCTAATGCAGTAGAGCATGTGTTGCATGCTTTAGAGAATGATATGAGGACACCTGGGGGTGCAGGAATATGAAAGACCTCCTGAGTATTGTGTTAGATGAGCAGAGGGGCAAAACTCCCCTCTACTTCCTGGATGTAGTCTGCAGAAAAAAAAAAAAATTCTCAGAAAAGAAAAAACCCTGTGTTTCATCCTGGACAAAACTAATTTCTTTGCTCCAAGAGAGAGCCCAGGAGTTAAATCGTCTATGTAATGGGGATGATTTGGAGATTACAATCTGAACCACAGTAAAGTGGAAGGGTAAATTATTTGCCACTGTAGAAACAGCTGCTCTTCAGTCTCCACACCAGGGAAGTAAATAAAGTTTTTGCCCTAAAGGTTACAGGTCAAAAAGTGGCTCCAATTAGAAAGAGGCATTTGTTATTCCTCTGTTAATTTCTATGCTTATGCTACTGATATTGGACTTTGCCTGCTTGATATTTTAATTGTGTTCCTCCTTCTTATAACTATTTCCTTTTCTTGACTTCATGTTGAAAATATGAATTCCAGATTGTGAATGTCTATGGTTAGCCTGTATCTGGGGTTAAACTGTAGCATTTGCTCTATTGCTGACCCCTCCCCAGGTGAGAAGGGGAATCAGGAAAAGGAAAGGACACCTGTGGCTTGAAATGAAAAGGGATTTAACAAAACAGCAGAACTAATACAAATATGAAGTATACAAAGTTATACTCAGCCCAGCAAATGTATGGTGGTCACAACAAATAGAAAGACAGTCCTCAGAAGCACAGTGATAAGCAAGCCCCTCCAGGGTTATGAAGAAGCAGGAGGAGAAGCCCTTTTATAATGAGTGTGATGCTTATGGTTTGGGATACACCAATGAGCCAACTTGGGTCAGCTGTCCTAATACTACTAACAGCCTGCAGACCATGGCTGACCTATGATTCTATCCCAGTGAAACCGGAACAGTGAAGGACTTCTTAAAAGCAACTTCTTACTGTAAATAGTCCCATGATAACTTCTGAATTGGAAGCTGAAGGAAAAAAAAATCAGTCCATCCTTCTTGTGGCATACAAAAAATCCCACAAGTCCAGTAAGCTGTATTGCTTATTTTAATTATGTAAAACACCTTTGATAAATGTGTGTATTATGTTGTTTGTACATAGATTAAATGAGTACTTCTTTACTTTTGCCTGTGATGGTTCAATCAACTTGTATTCCACAAAACAGGCCATTTTGACAGCTGACATATATCAGCATGGCTCTATGGATGTTCCTAGATTTATGCAGATTGCCAACTGAAGATCCAGCCAATTAAGACCAAAATGTTGAGTAAAAAACTCAAAAAACTGCATGTGAAAGTCTGTTGCATTTCACTTGAGTGAAAAACGAAGTGAAAATTTCAAAATTTCTGTGATATAGAGGACAGTTTTCTTTGAGGGATTGTATACAGACTGATATCAACCAATCCTGGTTTGCTAGATGTCTTTATATTTCAATAAATATAAGTGAATATTTCAACCACACTAACTGCTAGGTGTTTAAACATTCACCAGGGCTAGAGGAAAAAGTGGAACCTTGGTGTTATAGTTATTCCATGTTCCATTTATTTTTCTTCTACCAGGAAAATAAAATTATGATAGCAAACAACAAAAAAAAGTCTAAATTTTTGCCCAAAATGATCATCACAATTCAAATGGTACATCGTAGGGGGAAAAAGGATTTTTCTTTTGTTTTCTTATCCTAATGGTTGAGGCAAAATATTCTAAGAACTATAAAAAATAGCTCATCAGCCAGATACCCATGCACAATAAATTATTTTGTAATTCATGAAAGATTCAGTGAGTAATATGGGTTAAGATGATGCCAAGTTGTGGAAACATGAACAGGTTTTTTTTTTTGTTTGACTTTCTGTTTTGTTTTTTTCCCCACAGGAAGCTGTGGAACCTTTTTAATAAATAAGCTACTTAATGTATCTCCAGTTAAGTTTGCTTTTATTTGTACTGGAATAGGTTGCGAACCAACAGCTAGTAGCAGCCAGCCAACTATCAGACATGCCTGTATTGTCTGACATAAGCTGTTGTCCATGAATGACAAAAAATAACTTTTGGGGGATCTGATGGAAGGTTGTTTTATACTCACATCAGAGCTCTGGTTGTTCAAAATGGGAAATATTTATGTGCTTCTAAAAGCTTTAAAAATAATTGTAACATGAGGTAATAAAAATGCATAGAAATGAACAATTTATGACTAATAAAATGTAGCCTTATTCTTGAAGACGTGTAATCCCCTAATTATCCACAAAACATTGGATGAGATATTCATTATTTGAATCCATACCATTTGCCAGTGTGTTCTTGGCAGACCTTTTTGTGGTATCAGCAGGAAAGAAGGAAATGAGCTGGAAAGCATTAAAAATAATGCTCAAAATAATATTTAGGCATGTGATCGTCTTATAAACTTCACATTGAGCTATTAAAATGCATTCACTAACTTCATAACAAGGAAGTAACAGCCTGTAACAAGAAAAAGGGCTTTTAATGTGGTCAAATAGCTTTAAGAACATGTGTTCAGATGTTTTTTCTTTCAGGTTCAGGTATAAGTAGCATTAATGAATTTTCATTTCTAAAGACCATCTACTGGACTTGCCATTTGGACAATCAGGCTGATTCTCCATTGCATTATAATTGAGTCAGTCTTTTATGGATTTAACAACTGCTTTATTTTCCACAGCTGTATATGGCTGCATTGTTAACTCTCTATAAGAGACAGACAGTAACCAACTCTTTGGATCTTAAAAACACCCCAGGGCACTTTTTAATCTTAGCAAAGCAGGCAGTTTTCCCCTTTCCATGGATGTTAGCACTTCTCATTGATCACCAAAGTAGACCAGAAAGGAGTCCCATTTGTCTGTGCCAGATCCCTGGAGAGCAGTCTGTTTCTCAAAATCTTTTTATGGGCAAAAGAGAAAACACAGCTTATATGAAAAGCCAAGAGGTTACTGTTAGTATAGTTGAAATATTAACAGTCTAATCACAGAATTATTATTAGTTCATATCTATTTATTAAAGGAAACAAAAGAGAAAAAAAGTGAAAACCATATACAGAATTTTTTTCTTACAACTATTATCAAAAACACAGTTAAAATTATTATAATAATTTTAACACACTTCCTAGCTTCTAACCTTTCTCTTGATGTGATGCTCACTTTTGCTGCCCCATGGGGTTCTAACACTGATAGTTTGGGTCTAGTATGGGTGGATTAGAGCAAGTTGGAAGCATCCTGATTCCTTCACCAGGAGGACTATGATGTTGATATTTGACCTTCCTCACTCTAGGATCTATTTTTTATATGTTTGCTAACAGTGCTTTACAGCTTGCTCTTTCTTCACTTTTCTACAAGTTTATGGTGAATCCAAATTTACGGTATATGGTGCATTTTGCATAATCAGGTGCTTATTCTTTGTTCTGTGTTACCACTAAAGCTAGTTTTCTCAAGCTCCAGATCTGCATTTTTTCAAGTTACCACTGGTGAGTTGTTCAGAGTTTTGGGGTCTCCAGCATCAGTCTGTACTCTGACTCTAATCATTCTATGCCTGTAATCCTCTGCACTGCATCTTGTGTCCCTGCTTCTGAAGGCATCTGCTTTCATACCAGGCTTGTATTTCTTCATATGTATATTTTTAAAGTCACAATAAATTTTTTTCTACACAGAAAAACTTCTGTTTACATTTATCTATATAAAGCTTTGGTTATACCATGTGAAAAGCAAAAACTTCAAATTAGAAGTAACCAACTCATCATTAGAAAAATCACAGTTACAGCTAAACAAAGTGAAAACAGAATTCTGGGTAAGACAAGAAAAGTTCAGAAAAAGCAAACTGACAATTTTCAGTCCTGAGGCCTTGCAAACTCAGTACAAAGCTACTGACCTACTACAAGCAATGGTAATACACGTTCTTCTGGGTTGCAGGACAATAGTGCCACAGCTGTGTTCAGGCCTCTTAGGGAAGCCAATAGCATGACTACCACCTCCAGCAAGCTGTTTATTTCTTAGGTGCTGAAGCTTGCATCAATTTCATGTGGTAATCAAGTTTTTAAGCTAAACGGAATGAACGCAGCCCTTTATACTCCCTTAGTGCCAATGTGATGACGATAGGACATGAATAGCAGAGGATAAAAAAAAAAAAAAAAAAAAAAAAAAAAGAGAGAGACAAAATCTAAAGGATTATACAAACAAATAGCAGATTCTTTTCAAGGCAGAGCTGGGACTTGGCTCTCTTTAACATTGAGTTCCCTTGATTTCTCAGCTACTGGCCACAGAATAATCCCCATCCTGCTGATTTGGTTTCTAGAAAAGCAGGATCACAGCAAGCTGGAATAAAAATACAACAGCAGGGCAAACTTGAAAGTATTTGCCTTCAAATTTCTCTATCTGAAATATCAGTCATTTGTAAAAATAACATTACTTGATAATTCAGTGATTGTCAGTCTCACAATACCTTTGCGAATGAATTATATAGGTTTTGTGACATCTTTTTTTTTCATATGTGCAGATAAATGAAAGGCTAAATATTTAGATGGTAGGAGGGAATTAAGTCATGTATCTATACTGTGAATGCACTGGAACCACACTTCAGTGTTCATGCTTTTCTCTCGATGGATAGGGTCATTTCTGTACCTGGAGTGGCAAGTCATGTATAGTGTGCTATCCAGTCAGTGCTTGCAGCTAACCAGCTCAGAGTATGGGCATGTGGAGTTTGGACCTATCTACACAAGCCTCCAGAGACTTAGCCTGTGCTTAAATTGTAAGGCTTAGATCAAGTGATGCAATAAAACTCATTTGTAAAACCATACAGATGCTCAGAGAGACAATGGCAGGAGGGGAAGCCAAAACAATACTCTGCCAGTCTACTCCCAGTCTTATCCCAGAAAACATCTGACCCTTATGTATTAAGCTGAGTAAAAGAAATAAGAATGCCCATATTTTTATAACAAAGCCTCCTCACCCTTTCATCATTTTTTCAATTATTATTATATTATTATTTTTTATTACACTTATTTTTATTACCTTTCATTAATTTTCAAATGAGTGTCCCTGTTTTTCTGAACATTCCTCAGATCTTTATTCCTATCTTGCTAAATTCAGTGCTGGAAACAAAAGTTAAAACAAAGTCAATCAATCCATTTTAAAATAGCAAAAAACCTCTGACAAAAAAACCCTTTCAAACAATAATAATATTTGACCTCAGAATTAAAACATTCATTTTATGTTATCTGATTCAGGTGAAAAGAGATGATTATCCCACTGTATTCAGCATTGGTGTGGTCTCACCTTGAATAGTGTGCAGCTCTGAGCCCCACAATTTAAGAAGCTTGTGAAGGTCCTTGTCCTACTTTCACTGGGACAGAATCATAGACTTCCCATAGTTCGCAAGCTGGTAGCAATTTGGAGTCAGCTAGGGCATCTGTCTTGAGTTGGCTCACAGGTGTATCCCACCCCATGAACATCACACTCATAAAGGGGAAATTTGCTGAAAAGAGGGTGGGGTTTTGTTTAAACTTTCTCTGAGTGTGTGTCTCTTCTGCTGCAAAGGGCTGCCTCCCTCTTCACTGTGACCGGTGTAAATAGTCCTTGAGCGTGTCCGGAGGAAAGCAACAGAGATGGTGAAGAGGAATGTCCTATGAGGAGCAGCTAAGGACTTTGGACTTGTCTGGTTTGGAGAAAATGATGCTGAGGGGTGACCTAATTGTTCTCTACAGCTTCCCAGGAAGCTGTAGTGAAAAGGGAGGTGTTGATCTGCTCTCACTGGTAATGCAATGGCAGGATGCATGGGAATGCTTCAAAGCTGCATCAGAATGGACATCAGAAAGCATGTCTTTACTGAGATGGGGGTCAAATACCAGAACAGGCTTCCTAGAGAAGTGGTCAATGCCCCAAGCCAGTCACTGTTTAAGTGTCATTTGGATAATAACTTCAATAACATGCTTTAACTTTTAGCCCTGAAGTAGTCAGGCAGTTGAATTGTTGATTGTTGTAGGTCTCTTCCAAATAAAATAGTCTATTCTAATGGAGAATTTAAGGAAAACATTTTAAGTCTGAATTTAATTTATACTGAAATGTTTGAAGTACGTATGAGGAAAGAGAGAAGTCCTTAAAAAGGCAAAATCAGCATTTACTTTCGCTTAGAAGTTCTTTGATACTGTACAACAGGTTAACTGTCCTGTCTTACAAATAATTTCTGTTGTCTTTTCTATGCAGACTTTTCCTTTTATCACTAAAGCTAATGAGGGATATTGCATTGACTTCAGTGTATTGAGGATCAATGAGATTGCATCCAGGAATGCCTTTTTTTGACAGTGGAAATTGCATTTTGAATGGTTAGGTAGCAACTGTCTGAGATATATATATTTTACAATCTGTATTATTTATTTTCTTGTTACAATTTTCCTTTCTTACTGATGCTTCTTTCTTGTCAATGCAATATACATCTGAATAATGAAGTGTTTTATCAGTTTCTCTGAAGGTGGCTATTAGTCAGGGATATTTATTCTAATAGATACCCTTTGATTAAAAGTACATTTCTACTCCTTTTGTGAATTTGATTTTGCTCTCTTCCATATGCAGCTGATGACAAATGCTGTCAATATCAGGTTGCTAGTTTCAGTGTATTACGGCTTTTCCATATTAGGAACAAGATTCCATTGCGTTTGGTAATTTGTTCTATCATTTATATTTGTGTTTTGCGTTTTTTTTTTTTTTTTTTTACAAAGTGCTCTAGCAAGTGTATGACAATGTAGAGGCCAACAGAGGGGAAAAAAGTCAAACTGAACAAGAAAGGGAATAGTTAATGAAATATGTTTGATTATGTGTAAATTAGTTCTTACACTGCCCGATAATCTGAAATCACTGTTGCACTTATCAGTGTGAACAAAGGAAATGTGGGAGAGGAGACCACAAGATATGGTTACACTCGAAGCTTACAGTGAAAATCACTATGGGAAATACTGTGGAAAGTTTTCACTTTGAATTTATAGATCTCTAATGAAGTACGAGTCTGTTTATCCATCCTCCAAAACAAAGTAGATAATAAGTGCTCTTAACTTTGTACTGATTTTGCATCAGTAAGAACTTGTTAGGTTAGATTCTTAAGAAATTTAGGTTGCAGCTGATAGAGTCATGTGTGTCCCTGACATAAATCCCACTTATATTCAGGAATGAACAAGTGAACTTCAGAAAACCCCAACTTCTCTAAAAATGTATAACCCAATTGCCTGAATGCATACTTAATAAAGTACTTGCATATTCTTCATAAATTCAGGAGAGGTGTGTATATATATATACATATAAACTATATAACTACCATCAGCTTCATAACATCCAGACTCTAATGGAGTTCTAATTAACAACAAGTCCTAATTAGTTGAGATGAGATTGTATTTTTCTGTCCTTCTGAACCCTGTGATCCAAAAGGGCCTAAAACCCTATTTCTTAGTCAGACATTATTTATTTACCCATCTTCCCTTCCCATACATATGACAGAAGAATGTGAGAAAATTAAGAATATGTGTTATAAATTACAACATAAATTTAACTACAATCTCTTAATTATCTCTGGCAAAACCTAAGGTGTCTGGCTATCTATACAGAAGTATAGAACACATCCTTCAGTAGTCTTAGGACTAGAGCAAGATGTATTTCCACACAATAATCTTTACTGGTGGCTTGGCTAAATTCTCCACTAAGTTAAAAATCCAGATTTTGGTAATTATGTCTTGTTTGATAAACAATGCTTTAAATGATGGGAAATAATGTTTTCTAAAAAAAAAGAACACATTTCCTGTCATCAAAATCTTTGAAAATAAGTTCTAGAGGGTTCACAAAATGCTTCAAATCCTCTCATCAATAATATGATTTGCCACGTGCTTAAATATTCAGACACTCCTACCCTTTATTGCTGGCAGATAGGAAAACTATACTATTTTCATCTGTCAAGTCTACATTGAACTTTATCTTTTTAATAACATGCTTATATCCATTTATGCAAATTTGAAGTTTTTAATACATATGATCAGATTTAAGAAGAAAACTGACCTGTAAAAGAATGAATAACTACCACTTAACGGAAAGGAGGATTATAGCATTCTCTTTCCCCATAAGATCAGTATTAAAAAACCCAAATCTGTAGAATCTGAAAGCAGATTTTTAGTCAAGAATTTATATGTCTGGATTTGATGGGATTATCCGAAGCTTTCTGACGACATATTCGGCTTCTTTGGAAAATACTAGGGACATTAAATAGAAGAACATACTTGCATTTAAAATTATGTGATTCTTCATGCAATTTGGAAGAAGAAAGTTAGGTTTCTACATCCCTCTGTTACATAAGTTACCTCATCTGAAGTGTTATTTCCTGTAATAAACTTCTTTCACTGTCTCATAGACAGTTCATGGTAGCTTACTTATCAATGGTAGAAGTCATGACTCCAACCTAGAGGATGGAACCAAACACTTTCAGTGGACTATGGCACTACTTTGAATCACAATAAACCTATTTTCAGTTATGAAAAAACATTGTGTCAATTGCACAAAAACTGATGAATTAGTTTTTTCAGACCTTTTTGGAGATTTTTTTTTTTCTTCTAGAGAAAGCTGAATTTAAAAATAAAACTACATTTTCTCAAAAAACAAAGGAGCATAAAGCAGATTTCTAATGAACCAAATAAATTAGGGACATTTCAGCTTCCCTTCAGTTAAGAACTGTAATTTTAGTTATGACAAGTAATAGAAATATACTATAATTTCTCACTGAACATAATATACGGAAAAAAAGAATATATTTTGTGAATCACAAATATCTCTTTTTCATATGTATAAACAGTAACTAGAGACTAACAGTCCATTGAATCCCAGTGAGAAATTTTTACAGTAGGACAAGAATACTACAATAGAAGTTAATTATAATTGGAAAGAAAGAGTAGTTTCTCTGTAGAAAGAAAAAAATATATTTTACTGAAAATGTTATTGCTGCCATGAAGATGGAGAGAAAAGCAAGAAAAATACCTAACAGAGACAAATACTGTGGAAAATTTTACCAAAGTAACTTACTTCTAAGTAGACATAACAGCAGCTTGGAATAGCATTTACAGATTTTGTTTTGTGGGGTTTTGTGTGTGTTGGTGGTGGTGTTTTTTCTGGGTTTTGTGGGGGGTTTTGTTTGTTTGTTTGTGGGGTGGTGTTTTTTTTCCCTTTTCCTTTTTTTTTTTTTTTTTTCCCTTTTTCTTGAGGAGAAAGGTTATCTGCTGAGACTTTTGGGATATTGGCTGCATAAAGCCTGAAGTGATTGCCTATTCACTGCAGCTGAAGAAGGGTTGTTTCAAGAGTGATCAGCAACTTAGATCATAGAGATGCTAAAACTACAACAAATCTCAGAGAAACAAGATTGTAGTAAAAATCTTCTTGAGACCTGAAGTATAGTCCTAGGCACTAAAGTTTCAGTATGTAGCTTGGCCAGAGCAACACATAAAATCAGAAGTCCTTAAAAAAAACCTCAACAAAAAACCAACCATAAACCACCTTCTTCTTTCATTCTTTGATTTCTTTCTAGTAAGACACACAAACCTGAAACGTTCTTCTGGCTTTCTACAGTAATACAATAATTCTTTGTGCTTGCCTTTCTCTTCTGACACACAATCTCAAGTGTTTTACGAAGATGAAGAATCTTGAATGGCTCCACTCTGCAAGAAGCGCACCGAGGTTAACTAGGCTACATTTCAGTCTACAGTGTAACTGTTTCCCATATGTGTTATTTGTGTTTTCAGTCTGTTGCAGATTGCTTGGAGAAAAGAAGTGCCTACTGCTATTCCGTTCTGTGTCCCGAGGCCTTCTCAGAGATGGAAAGGCTATTTCTCAGTGGAGTTCTGGGGTTAAGTATTTTTATACAGCAGAAATAAAATAAAATGAAAATAGCCAGCCACAGGGAAAAAGTATGATGTCGTGGGAAAAAAAGAAAAAAAAAAAAGAAAAAGAAAAAGATATTTTGCTGCTCTTTTTCAGTTCCTTCCTTAAGGCCATCTTCAGCTTTCAAATAATTTTGTTATTTATGTCTCAGGGTGAACTCTATACATGGACCAGAAGGGAAAATCTGTTTTTAATTATTATTACAATTTGTTAATTTCTTTTTTAGAATCATAGAATGTTTTGTGTTGGAAGGGATCATCTATCCCCTTTTAGCTCAAAACCATTACCTCTTGTCATATTGCAACGTGCCCTACTAAAAAGATTGTCCCCATCTTTCTTATAGACCTTCTTTAAGTACTGAAAGGCTGCAACCTGGAGCCTTCTCTTCTCCAGGCTGAACAACCCCAACTCTCTCAGCCTTTCTCCATAGGAGAGGTGTTACTTCCCTCTGACCATCTCTGTGACTCTCTTCTGGACCGGATCCAACAGGTCTGTGTCTTTCCTGTGCTGAGGACTCCAGAGCTGGATACAATACTCCAGGTGGTGTCCCAGAGAGTGGAATAGAGGGGCAGAATCACTTCCCTTAACTTGCTCTCTATACTGCTTTTGATGCAGCCCAGGATACAGTTGGCCGTCTGGGCTGTGAGTGCACATTGCTGGCTCATAGGGTTCACAAAGGCTCACTTCTCAGATTTGTAGAGTTCCCTCTGGATGGCATCCTCACGTGCAGGTATGTCAACCACATCACCCAGCTTGGTGTGAACAGCAAATGTTCTGAGGGTGCACTCAATCTCGCTCTCTATGTCATTAATGAAGATAGTGTACAACACTGGTTCCAGTACAGACCCCTGAGGGACACCACTTGTCATTGATCTCCATCTGGACATTGAGCTATTTGTGACTACCTGCTGGTTGCGACTATCCAACCAATTCCTCATTCTCCAATCAGTCCACCCATCAAATCCACACCTCTCTAATTTAGAGAGAAGGCTGTTTGTGGGGGACAGTTTTTCCATTAATAATGGTGCTAGTCAGTATTATCATATATGTCTGAAAATGTTACTGTGCAATTTGGAATAGAAAAGTTGTTTCACAAAGCATGTAACATTAAAATCTTCATGTGGCAAATTTTCAAATGACAGAGAAACTTAAAAAGAAAAGCTTGAATAATGTAGATTTTACAGTGATAGATCCTCAAGACTAAGGATGCCCCTTTTTATTTCTTGTAGGAGTCTGAAATGAAAATCAAAATGTAGTTTCAGCATTATTTTGTAAGTGTCATCCTTTTTACTAAACTGCCACTGAATTTCATGCTTACAATTAATTTTTAAAGATGTGATGAAGTACCAATCTTAACACTTTCAGGAGTACTCTAAATTCTAGAATAAAAAAATAGTATGAAATAATATAACTTCATATATACAGATTTTCTTGACTAATTCACTTTTTTTTTCCTTCATCAGGATGGATTTATTGGAAATTGATTATTGTTTGGTTGGTTGGGGTTTTTTTTGCTATACAGAGGTTGATTATTAATAAAGCCCAACTGTTTAAAGAGATATTTTCAGAGAAAAGAACAGTTATCCAGTTTTGAAAAAAAAAAGGTAATCTTTTTGGTGATAATTGGACTTCAAATATCATCTTGAAGCATCTTTAAACACCGTATGACATTCTGTTATGGACCTGCTCTTATAGTCCAGAAGCAGACTACTGTAGGCTCTGATTCTGTATCAACGTACTCATATATAGTTTTCTTTGCTATACCTAAATTGTGCTTTCCTCCTACCCCTCTTATTTCTGTATCATAATAGCTTTTCTCACAGATCAATTTCTGTATGGCTCCATTGGGTAAGTATGTATTTTTCCTAAGACAGAGGTGATTACTTTTCTACAATTCTAATAATGATATGTCATTAAAATGGATATAATGATGTAATTTTAATGCTGAACAGTGGTCAAATGTTAGTTTATATATTTATAAATGTATATGGTTACATTATATGTTTTTATACATATGCACACATATATGTATGTATATAAATATATATGTAAAGAATTCTAAACAAAAGTGTTTCAGTAGGAAACAAATTTTTTCCAGTACAAATTACCATCATACCTAATCTGTCATGTTTGTTCTATAAGCACCCAAAATCACTCTTGTCTTTACATATATTCTATACTTGCTGAACACACATAATTATAATTTGTTTCCACTCTGAAGCCTGAAAAATGACCAGTCTAGTTCTTTAACTATGAAATAAAAGTGGTTTTGTTTTGTTGGTTTTTTTAACTCTGACCATTACTTTATCAAACGGGGTGTCCTTCACCCTTAAGTACCTCATGCAGCACACAGAGCGTGACTAGTCTGGACACAGACACCTACAGTGCTTCTGGACATACGCAGCTAAATGAATCCTACCCAATATGCCTAGAAGAGAATGTACCAACTTTTATAACTCTTCTTCTGTAGTATGAAGCATGTTCCCAACAATACACTTTGCAGCTTTGCTGTTTTGGGGAAAGATTCAGGAGTTCCTTTGTGCCAAAATTCCTCTGCTATAGGACTCCACCAACTGTGCAACCTAACAGCCACCTGGTAAAAGCCATGAACACCTTCATGATGTAGGAATCTCATAGAGAGAAAGAGTGGTTTAAACAGTTTGTTCAAAGCAGAACTGCAAATACTCAATGTGTTAAATGTTCTGTGACAGATTTAACAGTTGCAGCTGATGGTCCTAAAAAGATTTTAAGGTTTGAATTCTAGAGAAACATAAGAAAAATAATAAGGACAGAAATCTCATTGAAAGATGGATTCATAACTGGTGAATATTTGTAGATTGTTTCTTGTTTTACCCAAATAATTACTCATCCCTAATTTCATCTTTCAGTTAGGGAAGTGCTGCTTGCCTCTTCCCTTCCAGGTGCACTATTGAACATGTAAAATTAAAGTATTTGGAACAATATTTCTTCCTCCTCAAATTCGTTTACCAAAACCAAATGCAAGAACTTTTTCATCTGACTTCTGTGTGTTTGAAACAACCACCTTTCCCTCCTGTCTCCCACCATTTCAATGGGACTCAAAAGCTGAAGCCAAAAAAAGATACTAATTTGCTTGGACATAACCATTACAAGCTTCAAACATAGCTTATAAATTGCATATAATTTGAAAGCTTTACTGGGATGATATGCACCTGCAAATTGTTAGCTAACACCTACAGACACATTTTATGGCTCATACTCTGGTCTTATAACAACTCACAGTGCAGGCAGCTGGAAGAGTCTAAGAATGGTGAATGCTTGAAAGTTGTCCTAAGTGGTGTTGACATTACAGTGACTGAAAGATGCAACAGCTCCCCTTCCTCTTTAAAAGGTGGTTGGTTTTTTTAGGTTGTTTTTTTTTTAAGGAAAAGTGCCTTCAATCCAAAAGGAAAACAAAACCAGACAAAATGATATCTCTGAGACTGCAAATTGTAGCCAACAATACAGCTGCAAAGTTATAAAAAAGCCTCAGAAGAACTGATGATTATCACTATCTGGCATTCTTCCAGGTTTAATGGTCATCTCCTCATTGGAAAAAAAGCTAAAGTGTGTTCCACAAGTCATTCTTTTTGGATATCTCCAGTGTATCTCTATGCATGGAAATACTGAAGCTGTAGATTTTTTTTTGGGTAGGCAACCACAGCTTTTTGCTATAATATGAAAAAGATTGAGCTACTAAAAATTCTTATTTTTTTTTTTTACATGACAAGACTAAAAGAAATTGTTCTGGCGTATGCTGACAAAAAAGCCCCCACAAAACACAGAAACACAAAACCCCCAAAGTAAATTAGAAAACAAAACAAACAAAACCAAACAACACCAAAAAACCCCAATCAACAATAACTTACTTGCACAGCCTGCTTCTAAAAGTTGTGTAATATAACACAAGATCTGAGTGATTTCAGCTGATGAAATTCTATTATTATATTCCCTTAGAAGTAAAGATTCCTTTAATTCTTTCATGCTGTATCTAAAATACAGTAAATAAATACATACATAATAGATGTTCTGTTATGTATTAAGATGTATAAAATTATTAGTTGATCTGACTGCAAAACTCCCACAGATTTTGATTTTCATATCTGTTAAACATACATTTTGAGTTAATTTGGACATAGTCACTCCATATGTACAATATTTGCAAACAAGAAATATCATAGAAAAGTCTTGCTGTGCTTAATAAAATTAAGCTAACTTATTTTCAAAAAAAATGAAACAGGAATATCTTATTTTTTTCTTAGAAGTTTAGAACTTAGAAGTGTTTTTCATAAAACTTTTAAACAGACATTTAGAATTTGAAAGAGAAGTATAGCACTTATTTTGCATTTCAATTTTAAAGATGCTACAACATGTTGCAATTCTTTGTAGTAAATACATTTTTCTATATGGAACAAAAAGCACTTTTTCTCACAAGAAGATGATTCAGGAAAAAGACACATTGAATAAACTGCAACCACTTGAAAAGCTTAGAACAGAGTTTCTATGTGCATTTTAAGAAACCATCCCAGACAAAGCAGATAAAGAAGTAGGAAATGAGACAGAGCACCTGATAACTCATTTGACCTGAATAAAAGTTGCAATGTTTCTGCATTATAAGGTGTATTCTGTGGTGAGTGCCTGAGTGTGTCAAATGCATTAAAACTTCAAGAGCAGAATAAAGTAGAAATCTTATTTTCTGTCTTTTTTTTTTTCTTTTTTTTTCCCTTTTTTCAATAACAACTGTAGAATTGGCAGTAACATGGGGTTTCTTTTAGATCCAACTTTTTTTAAATTCTGTTTGTTCTGTGGTACGACGTAGATTTTTAGCTTAAACATACTTGACAAATCCTCTCCTATTTGTTCAAATTGCCCCACATATACTACATAGCTAACCAACACTGGACAAATACTTCCAACTGTCTTCATACCAGGCCAGAGGTCATCCCAATTGGAAAACAGGGGCTTCAGATGGTATTTCCTTTACGTCAGCTAATTACAACCATATGTTTTCTGTTACAGAAAGGGAGGTATGTAAGTATCAGACCCATTAGCCAGGTTAATTGCTCCTTCCACAGCTGATACTCTCTCTGTAGCTTTTGTCCTGCAGTTTAGTATAGTTTGTGCTGCCTGGTTTTAATTATTGTGTTGTTACTTCTGCCCCCTTATTTTGTTTATTGCCAGCAGTGGTTTGTAAGCCATGGTATGGGGATTCAGCTGTTTATGTCTGATAGCTAGGACAGTTTTCTCTCTACTAAATCCTACTGAGCAAGTCTTGGCTTTTTCCTGCTGTTGCCTTTGTTAGAATGAATGATTTGGAGCTTAAAGAGCAGAGAATCCATGATGATGATAGGAAAGACACAACATGTATGCATCCAGTTGAGGTGGTGAGAAAGAATTTCACAATTCATCACCATGATTCCCTTTGGCCCAATAGATGAAGGAAATCTAGTGATCCAGATGGTCACTTTGGTGTAGCTCATGTACACATCAAGGAAATGTCCTGGCATTTGAGCAAACAAAAATGATGTGTGTGAAAACCACACTGAGATTGAACTTCAGAGTGCTCTGGATTTGCCCATGCTTCTCTTTTCTTCTCTAAAGACACAGGCTCTGGAGAGGTAAGAGATCCCCATTTTCCAAACCATGGACCCCAGGGGGGACCCACAGGATCAAGGCAAGCGGAATTTGCTCTACACCAGTAGCCTCACACACGTGTTGTAATACCCACATTCTTAACATTGCCTTTTGCCACCTGTACTCAGCATGTTGTCACAAAAGTCATTAACTTGGAAAACTAACAGGAGCCAAACTAAAACCTCTAGTATAAATGAGTTGCCCTAAGAAAACAATTAAAGTCACCTGTTGTGAAAAAGCATATTTAATCTGACATGTGTAAAGAGACCACCCAAGATTAGCCAAAAGTTGTTGTGCTTTTCTTGTCCCCTCCTCTGCAATACAGGTGCAGAATGACTAATTATGAGGGACTGGGATGGTGATCTCATCTCAACAGCTTTGACTGGATATTACCTAAGATGACAGACAGCAATTAGTTAACATATTTTTTAACAAATTATCTGCAGGAGCAGATAGCAATATATTTATCTTTGTGTTTTAAAATATTACCTCATTTTTAAACTAAGCCATAGATATGACAAAATGGAAGGTGATTTTTAACACCTATGTGCACAAAATTATCTTTATCCAGGTAGATAATCCCAGAAAAATCTTGTGATAGAAACTTCAGGATCAAGCCCCTGAAAATGTAAGCTGAGTGTAAAATTTATTATCTATAATACATTTTATTTTTAGGAAAAAACTTTGCTCAGGTTTATAAACACTTCAGTAGTAATACTTGAGCCTGTTTGGAAGCTAAAATGGTTAAGTAATGCCAAATGAAATTAATTCTATTGCAATTTAACCCTTAAGCAGATAAAAACCTATTATATATTAGAAGTTTCTAAAGATACATTAGGATATTACAAGTTATTTTTTTCAAAAATAATGCACTTTGTGTGCTTTCATACATGTATTGACTTCCACATGGAAGTATCAATTGGTCCAGCAACTCAGTGTATACTTTCTGATTATAAAGAGTGACTCTGATTTTATTTCTTTTCCAGGTTGTTTTGTTGAGGTTTTTTTGACAGCTCATCACAAAGGCTATCCTGTTGCTATTCAACGCTAGGGAATCTGTTAGCTAGAGGTAGCTACAAAGAACACATTAATAATTCAAATATATTTCGCTGAGTTACAACTTTACACAACACAATAAATATTTTCTAGACAGATCTACCAGCACTACTGGGTTTGTTTATAACTTTCCATCATAAAGTCCTGCTTTGAGATGACTCTTACTTTTTTGGTTTCAATACCTGAACTAAAAATTCTTATCGAAGATACTTCTTTTTTTGGGTGGGGCAGGGAAAAACCACCCAAGGAACTCACCTTCATTTATTTCTAAGAATCACATTGTGGTAAGCTATTTGTTCTTACGAGTCTGATTAACTCCCCTCCCCTTCCACCACTGCCACCCTCAATTATAGTAAGTACATTTATTTTAAAAGTTATCATCTTTGCTATGCAACGTTCTGCCATCATTGTCATTGGTACCAAAGATCTACCGTTGCTCAAAGCGATCATCTCTTTTAAAACTGAGATGGAAATATGTCAGAGAACTAACTTACTAACTTTCAGATGCCTAAATTAGAGCTAAATTAATTTTATCTCTGCGCTTTTAATACCTTTCAGTATGCCTATCATACACCCTGGAGATGAGCGAGAGTTTTCTGAATTTTCATGTGCAGTGGCATATACCTGAAATGATAGAAAAAAGCTTGCTGTCCTGTGACAGTGCAGTGTGAAGGAAAAACCTGTTTTCTTCATATGCTGCTGGGACAGAAGCCATTCAATACTATGATGGGGACCTGAAGCTGGTACAAGATGGAAAGAACCTGAGATGAAGGACTGGAATGATGAATGGAGGAAAAGTTAGGTTGTCTTTTCAAGAAGTTGGACTCAGGGAGAAGAACTACACAACTGTAAGGGATAAAATGAAAAGAAATGAGGACTTGGAGTATGCACTAGTCCAGGCTTATTGGTCTAACCACTAGTGAGACCAGGACAAGATGGACAGTGGGGATGGAAAGGTCTTTTGCGTGAGGCATTTGAATTCATAAGCACACAGAAGAATAACGGGAACTGGGTGGACAGTGGCCACATGGAGTGTGGCTATAGCTCTTGTGGAATATAATGGAGACTGGAAGCCACTGGTAAGTTCATTAGTGGTGAACAGAGATCAGAGTGCAAGGGCTGAGCTGGTTTTAACAAGGTAGTACGGAGGGGAAAACACAGTTGAGACCTCTGAACTTTGTAAGTGTCTGAGGAGGACCCTCAGTATGCCATTGAAGACAGTATTTCCTCAATATCAGGTAAACTAAGACTTCCCTTCATATATAGAAACCCTATTCCAAGCCTCAGTCAAAGAAGATGGTTGAACTGCAGGCACTTCCTGGCTTAAAAAAAAAATGCCATTCCAGACTGGCTACATCAGAAAAGTGTTCACTGAAAATATTTGCTTTTCCTAGAAAACACCTATCTTGAGTGGAATTATAAATTAGGTAAAAAAACAGTAAAGGTGAATGAAATATAAATATTCAGGTACAGAGAAACTAAGCATTTTGCTGTAGGTTGCAGGGTAAATAAATTTCTGGCAGAATAAGACATTAGACTTACTACTTCATCCATAAGAGTTTCTCCTGCACCTTTGGATTTCCCTTAATTGCTTGAAACAAATATCAGGACAGTTACTCTGGTTAAAAACCCTTTATATAGGTGAGCAGTTTGGAAAGCATGAAATAAATACTCTTTGCTAAAGAATTTAAACATATTTTGTATTTGTTTTCCATCTGAAAATACACTGCCTAGAGACTCTTTGGACATCACTTTTGTGAATAAATTTTCTGCATCCATAGCTCAGTCAGAGGCTGCAATTTTCAATGGTCTCTGAGAATGTGATTTGATTAAAGTTTTACCATAGACTCAGGTGGTGGTAAAATTGCTGTCATTTTCTTTAAATGATGACACAGACAGCAAAATGCTCCTTTGTGCCTGCTGAAGATCTGGCGTAGGACTGTTATTTATTCATTTAAAAGTCTTTCCTGTTGCTTAGTGGGTTTAATTTACTGGATATGTTCTGTTTGAATTGAAGTGGGCTGAGGCCTTGCCACTGGCAAGGTTCACTACAGATGAGCCAAATTCAGAACATCATATCCAAATCTTTTCAGTATCAGGGAGAAAGGATCAGATGTGAACACTCTGTTCTAAACCCACTACTGTGGCTTTGATCCCTGGTCAAATCCAAATTAGAAGGGCCTCTTGTATAGCTCTGGTTTGGACACAGCCAAATTCTGCTTTCATTAGATTGTGCTCCAAGAAGGAAGAAATTGTATGTGAGTTTGCCATTGTTATGTATGAAGACAGGCCTGAAACCTAACCTTATTTTTGCCTCAAAGCCAAACTCTAAATCGTGCCCCAAATTAATGCAAGTTTGAGTCTGACTTCCTTACTCTACCTGAATCCGTGGCTCATAAAAGTGTGTTTCTGAATAATAATTTATTTTTGTTTTGGAATGCATTAGATTATATCTAATTGCAAATAAATACTTGCCAAAAAAACCCCATATGTTGCAAAACTGTATGTGATGCACATGTTAATTTTCACTCATCTATAAGTTACTCAGTTTATACAGTGATTACATGAGGAAAAATAAAAAAAAATCCCAAAATAGCCCTCCCTCAGAAAAAAAATAAAATTAAAAAGGGTAAATTTTCAATTTTTTCCCCACTTCGTTGGGAGAGGTCCAAAAACCAGAAGCAAATGAGGGAGGGAGAAGCAGCAGCAGAGACCACCAGCAAACAGCAGCTGCAATGTAAAACAGCAGGACAAAACCACTCACATGAATAGAAAGGGCTGCTCCTCCCCACTAGAAGTTTGTGCAAACATGAAAGCAACCATCAAACACTTCCAGCAAAAGTTCAATCCACAAGCAGTGAATGGCTAAACAGAAGACTGAGAAAAAACAACTTTATGACAGAAATGACCAGTAATGTTTCACTTAACTCTCCTGGAAGTGTACTGAGATACTGTATTGATTAACATACTGGTGTTATTCCTCACTGAGAATACTTTTCATAACCCATAAGGGGACTGCTAGTCAGGTTGGTTGGTTGGTTTTTTTTTTCTTCTCGTGATAGAATAAAAAGAATAATGACAATACAGACTAATAAGAAGCATTTAATTAGAAATGCCTCACTATCTGAAGGAAAGTTAGTAACCTAAACACAAAGATGTTCTAAAAAATCATATATGGACAACTTACATGTAAACATTTTTGAGGATGGACTAGGAAGAAGAATCTAGTACAGCTAGTGGAAACTGGGGAAGCCAGAATGTGGGGTTTCTCTCTTTTTTTTTTTCAGTTTCTGAGTGCATACAACTAGATGAGAGATTAAAGGAACATTATTGATGATACTTATATTACAACTGTAGGAAGCTGAATTTGTACAAAATGGTTTTAAAACTATTATTTTGCGAAAATATACTGCTTTCTAATAAAAGCCTCTCTGCTTTTTCCTAGACCTAATTCCAAATCAAGCAATCACCTTTTGCTCTCATGTCTGCTGTGTTTTTGAAGAACAACAAAGAAAAAAATAAACACTTCAGGCTTCATGAAATTCTGCTAAGTTTCCACAATTAGTATGAATGTTGTATGAAATGTCAGGATGGTGGAGGGTTATGTAACATTGTCTTGTAAACAAATTTTGCTTATTTATCATTCTACATGCTGCAGTTTGCCTTTTAGCCATACCTCAACCCTTCAAAATAACCCCCAAGCTGATCAAAAATAGTGTTATAGTCAAGCTTTCTCTGCAAAAGAGTACTTTGAATAGTGTTAAAATACTTCATGGTTGCTTTTGTTTCCAAAATTATTACTGGATGTGACTTTTGTTTTGGAGAGTGGTGTATCTCATTATTACAATACTCAGGCCTACTCTCCTTTACTCTCCTTTACTCTCCTTTTTAAATTAAGAAACAATTACTTTCTCATTGGAGTTTTCACCACAGCACTTGTCACTGACTCTACGTCTCCTTTTGAATTTCACTTTGTGTTGTTGATAGATTTATTTTGATTCTTTGATGCCCTTCACTACTCAAGTGCTCTCTGAATAGATAGGTCACATGTGTGACACAGTATGTTCACAATACAGATGAAACTCTTACCATTCATCTAAAGATTGGTTTTATCTTACCTGCCATCCTTTTCATACTTGGCTAAGGGATCTATCTCTCATGGCTGAGCCACATTGGTATACCTATACTGCTAAGAAATAAGGGAGAAAAGAATTTCAAGTATTGGATCCTGCTATTTGTTTGATAGTTTATATTCTGGCACTGTTCTGGACCTCCCCAGCTGCTCCAGAGGGGCTTAATCCTAAAGAAATATAGACACAAAGCAGTCCTTAGCAGCCCATCTATAACCATAGCGTGTTGCCCCTTGTTCAAGGATGGGCACCCAGCACTGCTCCTTCAGACTAACATAAGAATGATTGCCCTGCACCACAAAGATGCCAATTATGAGTAAGTTTTTATGTACCTCAACACCCACCCCTCCTACTATATGCATGTTTGTGTTTTTTTTCCTGCATTTCTTCTTTTCATCATCAGGGAAGTAATTAGAGCTATAATACACAGAAAATGAGTGAGAGAGGATTACAAAGGGTCCTTTCTCCCTGCTGTTTTCCCTTATTCTTTTAATCTATTTCATCTAATTCCTGTTGTCCTCCAGGCATCTCTGAATTGTTTAGAGGTGTAATTAATTATGAAAATCCTTCCAGTTGTTACATGCATGTGGTCATGCATACACACTTCAGTGCTCTTCAAAGGAAGAACTCGATACAAATATGTATACACACACAAAAAGAAATTTGACCAGTTCTTCTACTGTCTGGTAACAACATATTTTTTTTAACCCTTCTAATATTTAACAGCAATTCAAATGCATGTAGATGAATCCATCATACAACAGCCCTAAGAACGTGACACAAAATATCTGGATGAAGTGGAGCACAAGAAATGTTACAATCTGGAGTAGCTCAAGGGTAGATTGCTCACCCACATTGCTTCCTTCAGAACTGGTTTGAGTTTTGGTTTCCTAAAAGGGGGTTTCCGTATGGAAATTCAGTGAAGAGCAAAGCAAAACTAGAGAAGAAGTTTATGAAATGACATGGTTTGAATGAATAAAAAAATATACACTATTTTAAATGGAGGCCAGATATGTGAAGACTTGTGTTTCTCAGAGTAAAAGGAAAAATTACATGTATGTTTACAAATAAGACTAGATCAAAATTATTTGCTAAGCCCAAGCAACTCCACAGAAAAATAACGATTCTGATGAAAGGTTGATATTGCTTATGTGTGTACTCATTACTAGAGTGATACATTCTCAGTTGACATTATTCTGTATATTTTTCATGTATGTACTTAATATGGACAATAAAAGTCTACGAGATTCTGGAAATAGAATAATACGCTACCTTCCCAGATAACCTGATACAAAAATTACTTCTTATCCCCTCATTCATTAAAATAAGGTACATGGACCAGCTGAGACAGGTTGATGAGTGTTTAGCTGCAGGGAACCCTGATTTCCTGGGATGTGTCCACTGTAAGAAATGTCTTAAGTTATTTTTCAAGCTATACACTCAACAGCCTGATGGCTTGGCAGGGGCTTTGGAACGGCAGGGACAGACCTTAGAGTTCTCCCTGGCTTTAGGAGCCCTGTGACCCACTGCATGGGGCAATCACCGTTGTCTTTTGACCTAGAGACCCTGACATCTGTAGGCTTAGTATCCTGTCACGGTAGGCTTTATGAGGCAGATTTATGCTTAAATAGTGTGCTTGTGAGTACTTTACATTTCCATTTCTGTAATTGGCAGAATTCCTTTCTCACATTTTGTAAAAAACAAAACAACAAAAAATTGAAAGCAATTGACACCAAACAACAAAATCTCTTTGCCAAGCGCTTCCTAGTAAATGTCCTGAACATAATATTTTCATATGCAGGGATTTAGCAAAAATTTCATAATTAACATCTACAAAATTTGGCTTCTGCACTTAATAGAAGGACCTGCTGCCAGATCTATGCATTTGGGGTGATAATTATTTCAGAGCACACTATGTGCAAAGTAGTACACATTTACTGTTTCTCCAAGGAGGCAATAACCAAATCTAGGGGCATCATTCTGATTCTCAGATAAACATATATATAGAATTATTTTTTTTTTCCTGATTTAGGTGTTAACTTCTTATGTGTGTGAGTACACATAATCTAAATTGTAGGGCTTTTGCTACTCATAGTGCTGAGGCCTGTGATTTTGGCAAATATGTGATTGATTCCCTCTTAGCTACTGCATTGGGAATTAATTTCGTCAAATTGCAGATGTACTTCATGATACTTAGATTAGTGAAATTATACATATATAATAGGAAAGAAAAATAACCCCCAAAAGTGTACATTTTAAGCAATTAAATCCATGCATTTTAAACTAAATCAAGCCATCAACTATTTCCAGCCATCTAAAAGTCTCTAGGGAAATTTCCATAATTGCTTAATCATTTATTTTTGTTAAAACAGCATTTATAACTTTGTTATGATAAAATATATGATTAACCCGTGATAGTTTCAAATACACAGGGTTTGATCAGTGACAGATATAAATTACTACCTTTGCCTTTGATGTAAGAGAATAACTCTGGACAGAATAACCTAGAGAAGAACTAAAGACAGCTGGGTATTGCACTTAGAAGTCAAAGTAAAAATACCTTGAGAAGGAGATGAGAAATTCCTCTGTTCCCTCCTTGAATTTGCTCCAACAGGACATAGGAGATGCTGAGTCCAGAAGGAAAAAGAAACAGTAGGAAAAGAACCTCAGAACAGGACTACTAACTAGGATGAATTTGAAGATTAGTTGATATTTTTCTGTGGACATAAGGAATTTGCACCTAAAAAGCAGGAGGGACTGTCTTTACTGGAGTAGTTAAAGAAGATACAACTAATTTTTTTTTCAGCTTCTGATATATGAGACGGTTTGTATCTAGTAATATCTAGTAGCTCTCCAGTATTGAAGTCAGTCAAGTTTGTAATATATTAGTTGGTTTGGTTTTTTTGTTGTTGTGGGGTTTTTTCCTAGTTTTTAGGTTTTGTTTTGTTTGTTGTTGTTTGCTTGTTTTGGTTTGTTTTTTTCATTTGTTTTTGTTTGTTTGGTTGGTTGGTTTGGTTTTTTTATGATTCCCATTGCATTACTATACTGGCCCTGTATGTTGAGAATGGTAATAAGGAAAAATAATATAAAAATAAATAATAAAAAGACTATTCATTACTGAGTGCTTCTGTAAAATATGGGAAGGGGACAAGATGTGCACTTTTGTTACTTAATATATTGAACTGGAACTGATCAGCTGTGTAAGTAACTGATCAGTTACTTAACTTTTTCCTTTATCTCACAAAAGTGTATGTTGGAAGTACGTGACTGTTTATCTCTGCTAATTCTGTGAAATTTGGGGTACTGCCTTCTGAAGTTCTGAATGGCTGAAAAGAGACATCTGCAAAGCCCTAGGTAGCCACTAGTGTAAACTCTTTCTTTTGTATCTTATATTTCTAACTCCTGTCTGGCCAAAATGACAGTTATAACTCTTTATATAACTGTTTATTAATCACAGAATCATAGAATGCATTGGGTTGGAAGAGACCACTAAAGATCATCTAGTCCAATCTCCCTGCAGTAAGCAGGGACATCTTTATCTAGATCAGGTTCCTCAGAGCCCCATCAAGCCCATCCAGGGATGGGGCTTCCATCACCTCCCTGGGCAACCCATTCCAGTGTTTCACCAACACTCCCATCATTACTCTTAATCACTGTTGTTTGACAAAGACTCATCAGTTACTTTTAGGATTTATATAGTGTCACTGCTAGCAGTGCCTGAAATCTGAGTATTAGTAACAGGCAAAAACATTTCATGTGGCTTTGTGCATTTATTTTAATCCTTTTTTTTTTTTTTCCCCTGGTCATAAATGAAGTTCAGTTTTGAATATGCATACATCTCCACAAACCTTGCGGAAAAGCAGCATTTCAAAAGAATTTGTTCTGGTGCAAAATCTCATCAGATTTCCATTTGGATTCATGGATGTTTGCACAGTGCTACATTCTACCCTGAAACCAAAGTTTTAAGAGTTTTAATTTGATTCTGCACTATTTCCACTTCTATTTTAGAAATGACACACATTATTTTGGGAGTCTTTTCCTTCCCTTCACCTCCATCCCATGCTGAGGTCAAAGTTCTGAATGTACCAACAGTGCCACTATTGTGGAATGTAATTTCCTTCTATGGAATATCCTATAGGAACAAAATCTATAAAATTGCTTGTGGCAGTTGGAAAGGAAGGAGCTAGACACTCTCTTATTTGTTCCATGACATTGACCTAAACATTAAGATGAAAATGTATAGAGAATAAAAGTGGTTGCGCCCATGGGTTGAAATGATGTGAAGATGAGTTTAGGAACACCGACTGGATCTCTCTAGGAAAAATAAGCCCCTGAATGGATTTTACCAATATCTGAAACTCTTATCTGGCAGAAAAAGCCCTCCAGAAAACTAATGGCTAAACTGAAATTTGCACCTTGATAGTTTAAGCAAATACTAACTGAATATGAAGTGCTTTTAAAAGTCCTGCATTAACCATTTGAAGTCTTGATGATTCAGAATGGCCAGCAGTGTTAAAGTCAACACTCAGCACCTCACAGGACCAGGTTCTCTATCTTCATACATGACAATCAAGTCCAGAATTGTGACTGAAGAATTGTTTCATAACAGATAACAATTAGAATACAACTGTAAAAAAAATGTTAAGGCAAGTCTTTATGAAGGTTTGTTATCTTTCAAATAATTCCTCTTTTGCAAGCAGTTATTTGCCAAAATGACCACATATATCACAAACTGGTTTTGTTTGTTCTAGTAAAAATAAACCCACATCTTTCAGGAAGTCTTTGGCAAAGAGAACAGTCTTGAGTGCTTAATGTCTGTAAAGCTAAGCTTTTCAATTTACCCTCCTTCTCCTATGTGGCTGTCTTAACAAAGGATGGTGTAACTGGAATAAAACAAAATAGAGTTCAATATGATTTTTTTTTTTTTTAAAGGAAATGCTTATAGGTGACAATGACTTGTTTGTTATTCTCTGGTAGTTGCATAAGGAATTTCTACAATTTTCCTGCACTTAATGTTTTAAAGTTGCAACTACTCTAGTTGGTCATAACTGAATGGGTCAGTTGTTTGATTAATTTCAGCCTTTCATTACCTTTTGTTCTCATTTTTCTTTCTGGCAGTGTAATTATTAGTTACATTATAGATGAATATGAATGGTTATATCAACATATTTCAGGTTATAATGAGGAAAATATATAGGGGTATAATAAAGATAAGGTGACTTCAGCTATACTTGGTGAGCACATCTCTTGATTTATGCCATTTTTAAAACTGCAGCGATAACATTCTTGGAAGTAAACACAGTGAGGTTTTGTTCTCCTCAGTGTTGCTCTGAAGACATATCCCAGTTGGCCAGAGCCTGTGGCTGCAGCTGTCTCTACTTCATTACACCACTTCTAGCACCTGCAGCTTTAGGAAATAACTAAGATTTTCAGCTGACTTCTTCTAGGCATTTATGTATGCTGCAACTTAAAATGATTTAATCTGTAAGCTAAAGGGGAGTGTTCTTTCGTTAAGAACAGCAACTGATGAGAAGAAAATGTGTTGAAATAGTGAAAAACAGTCATAATTCCCATCACCCTACACAGGAGAAAAATTAAGGTTAAACTAATGTTAATCTAAAAAGCAGACAAAGATAATGAATTTCTGATATTTATACAACCAGTGTAGTTTATTCTTCTTTTTCCATTTTGGGGGATTGTTAGGAGTCAGCAAGTTTGCGAGCTATTATGTATTACATTGGTGCTTGTATTTAAACATGAGATCATAAATTAGAGATATTGGCACTATTATATTTTAATTAAATATCTGCTTTCACTTACCATTTGAATTCTTTAAAGAAACACACTTTGCTGACCTTTCATGAATATAGCATTATGAAAGATTCCTCAGTCCTTAGATAAATATATTCTCAGCTTTAAGAACTCAATAGTCTTACTGCTACCTGTATCACACCTAAAATCAATCCAAGTGTTAGAGGTATTTTGGAGGTAGGTGTCTAGAGATGTTAAAGTGACTACATTTTACCTACTTTGTAGATAAAATGAAATGAGATTCAGCAGGGAATTAAACTCCATTATATAAAATATTTCACAAATACTGTAGTAACATTAGCAATCATTCTAATTCACTTTATTTCTTCACACTTTAATACAATACGTGATCTTAAAAAAACAGCAGAATTGCTCTACTCCAGCTTACTACAACACACGGATGAACCAATTGCCCTCTATGGATTTACTCTTCTCAAGGACCCCACTGGCTACAGGTGTTTCATATTAAGTCTACTACTATTACCTGGAAAAGTTTTAAAATATTATTCTGATGAAGAACATGGTGTAACCTTTGGCCATTAGAAGAGATATTTTTCTTACAATATCTTCAACTGTGGAATGTTAGTATCCATTTCTGGACAAATTCATCTTTCCCCTAACTTCATCTGCTAAATTTTATGTAAAAAAAAATAATCAATGTCGTAAATGTGCCAGATGTTTTATATGATGACTCAGAGCAAGATGTAAGTAAAAGCTATGGGGAAGATGAAAAAAAAAAAAAAAAAAAAGAAATTATACTTCGAAGGAAAATGACAAAAAAAAACCCCCAACATGACTACCTTACTACCTTCATCCCCTTTTGGCATTAGCCCTTCTTTAAACAGAAGGTTGTACTAGATGACCTTCAGTGATACTTTCAGACCAACATTTGTCAGCTGCCATGAGAATAACATCTCTAGCTGTATAAAATACTCCACAACCCCCCTAGGCAGTCATTCCAGTGCTCCGTCACCCTCATTGTGAAAAAGTTTTTCCTTGTGTTTACCCTAAACCTCTTGTGCTTCAACTTACTCCCATTGCCTCTTGTCCTAACATTGGATGACATTAAGAAGAGTCTGGCTCCATCCTCTTTACACTCGCCCTTAACATATTTATAGACATTAATGAGGTCTCCCCTCAGTCTCCTCTTCTCCAGGCTAAAGAGCCTCAGCTCTCTCAGCCTCTCCTTATAAGGGAGATGCTCCACTCCCTTAATAATCTTGGTGTCCCTGCGCTGGACTCCCTGGAAACATCTTACAGGAAAGTTGTCACTTCAGTTGTATTATAGTCCCACTTACAAAGAGATTTCCAGTACAAATATAATAATGGCTCAAATAACAAATTCTGTCTTTTCTTTCAAAGACCTCAATATACACCTGTTCCGGTGGGATCACAAGATTGCAACTTTCTACCAGTCTTTCCATACTGTTCACGGAGACTGCCTGGGCCCTTCCAAGGTTAGAAGTTGGAAGCCCTGATACTTAAAGGTAAAATTCAGAAAGTGGCAAAGGAAAAGGTAAGTCAGTTCACATTATCCACAGTTCTTCAATGCTGGCATACAGAGGAGCTAGCACAATTCAGAGTCACTCATGAGAGAATGACACTAGAATGACTCTGCTAAGAAAAGCAGAGAATGAAATGAATAGGCTTTATAACTGCAATTGTAACTTTCCAAGTTCTCTAGATGCTTGTCTCCAGAGATCAGATACAACTGCTCATCATCGGTTTCTCTTATTTTCAAGGACAATAATTTTTAGATTAATGAATTAGGTGAATACGAGTCTACAGAAAAAGCCTTCCATTGGTAATGCTTATCACTGATGCAATGGGATTTCTTGACTTCAGAAAGCATTACTGTAAAGCTTATGATGCACCTATTGTTTGTAACCTTGCATCATATACTTTGGTGTTTTCTCATATTTGGTCCCTTGTCGTGGGTTACTTTTTTTCAGAGAAAGGCATTATTATATTGTGGTGGGTAATGTGTAGTCCGTTAACTTGCAAGGGAGTAATTCCTGGAGTAAGGTGAGAATATTGTCAAACAGCAGCACTATTTCACATCCAAGCCTTGATATGATTATATCTATTCAAATGGCAGACTTCTGACATGCAAGTTATTACCTTCCTATGTATTTCAATAACTAGCCCTGCGGTTACATTAATGGGAAAATAAGGTAACATCCACCAAAAGCACAGCTAAGAAGGGAGATTACTTGGAATTCTCTGATTGACATAGTGGAAATGCTTTATTAATATTATCACAAGTATCAATGTTCATAAACTATCCTTACGATAAGATCAAACGAAAATACTCTCATATAGAGCAACAATATGATGTTGCTGCCCCTGCAGCTCAACACTTGTAGTCATAGAAATGCGATATCAGAAAGTGGACTGGGACTTTCTGCATATTCAGTATAGTAACTTTGCCATTTCTTCCTGTGAAAAGCATTTGCTTTACTACAGTTAAGACCTGATTTAAGGAGTTGCTTAAAACAGGATCCACCGCACATAACACACACTAGATAGAACTGGACTTGCTACAGAAAAGGTAGTCACAGTTACTTTTTTAAAACATGAGAGAAGGAAGAAGAGGAGCCATTTATAGCTCCTCAGGGACAGCAAATTTCAGGGAAACACTCCTTCATGAGATCCAGTCTCACTAGGTTACAGAGACTGGCTCCTTGCTTGTGCTTCTCCAGGTCTTGTGACCTTGCACCTTATTTTACTGTGGTCCAGCTTCAGTAGGATCCAAGATATCTTAGAAGACAAACTTAACTCATGTATTTTACGGCATGAAGAATTAACCACAGAAATGAATTGCACTACCTCTGCACTTTGAAATGAAGGAATCTCCTTAATCTTCTAGGTGAGTAGGAACCATGTTTGAGAGATTTTGCAGACAGACTAGAAACACTTGCTTTGTTATCCTGATACAGTTTATGAACTCAGGAAATGGTCAGGCTGCCAGAAAGACCATGTTCCTTAGTACCTTTTATCAAATAATGGCCTCTGATTCAACATGTGTAATTTTACCATTATTGAGATGCCTAACTCTACTCATCTGGAAAACAGAGGGTTAGGCTTTTAATTATGGAGCATGTGTATTCCACATAAAGGCCAGGTATTCACATTTGCAATCTTGCAGGTCAGTGAAAATCTTTTCAATACTTTTCTACAAAATGATACAGTCTCCTTGCTCACATTTAAGTAACTCCAACAAACATAATTAAGTTATTCTATTCAAAAGCAATTGAACTGAGATGTGAATCACACTTGAGGGGTAAACAGTAAAATAAGAGACTTTTCTACACTAATCCTTTCTAGTTTAGAAAGAAAAAGAGAAAAACAGTAAGAGTGGCTAAAGGAAAATAACTAAACAGAGGAATTTTCTAAACCAAAACAAGGCAGACTTTAATTCAGTATGTCTTTGTAAACATGTACACATAGATGAAAACATATATATGGAGAGACTCACAGAATCACAGAATGTTCAGGATTGGAAGGGACCTTGAAAGATCATCTAGTCCAACCCCCCTGCCAGAGCAGGATCACCTAGAGCAGATCACATAGGAATCTGACCAGGTGGGTTTTGAATGTAACCAGAGAAGGAGACTCCACAACCTCCCTGGGCAGCCTGTTCCAGTGTTCTGTCTCCCTCACTGTGAAAAAGTTTGTCCTTAGGTTTACATGTAACCTCCTATCTTCCATCTTGCACCCATTGCCACTTGTCTTATCATTGGATTGCCCTGAGAAGAGCCTGGCTCCAGCCTCCTGATGCTCACCTTTTACATATTCATAAACATTAATGAGGTCATCCCTTGGTCTCCTCTTCTCCAAGCTAAGGAGACCCAGCTCCCTCATCCGTTCTTCATAAGGGAGATGTTCCACTCCCTTAATCATCTTTGTGTCTCTGTGCTGGACTCTTTCGAGTAGTTCCCTGTCCTTCTTGAACTGAGGGACACAGAACTGGACACAATATTCCAGATGCAGACTCACCAGGACAGAGTACAGGGGGAGGAGTTCTCTTGACCTATTAACCACACCCCTTCTAATACATCCCAAGATACCATTGGCTTTTTTGGCCACGAGGGCACATTGCTGGCTCATGGTCATCCTGCTGTCCACCAGATTATGTGTGAAATAGGCTCTTTATATCCAAAGCTAAAAGTGCCAGTGAAAAGGAGGTAGCAAGCGTCTAGGATTCATTGGCTGGATGTCCTAAGTGTTGCAAGATATATCGTTGCTCCTTGCTTTCTCTTTCCTCCCTGTGAATCCCTTCCTGACTGCACAGTGCCTCTGATCCAGCAGAGAAAGGCAAATCTCTGGCCCCTGATGGGCTCAACTATATTTGATCCTTAAGGCACCCTAATCTCAGGCCGTGCATGGAAAAATATTCCTTCAAACCCCTTTATCACAGAATCATAGAAACATAGAATCATACAACGACTTAGGCTAGAAAGCACCTTGAAGATCATCTAATCCAACCTCCCTGCCATGGGCAGGGACATCTCTCAACTAGACTAGGTTGCTCAAGGCTTCATCTAACCTGGCCTTTGACACCTACAGGGAGGGGGCACCCACCACCCCTCTGGGCAATCTATTCCAGAGTCTCACCACCCTCATACTGAAGAACTTTTTCCTAAAATCCTATCTAAACCTACTTTTCTTCAGTTTAAAATCATTTTCCCTCGTCCTAATGCTGGACACTCTCATGGAGAGTCTCTCTCCAGCCCTCCTGTAGGTTCCCTTCAGGTGTCGGAAGGCAATTATAAGGTCTCCCCTCCCCCCAGAGTCTTCTCTTGTCCAGACTGAACAATCCCAGCTTCCTCAGCCTATCTTCATAGCAGAGGTGCTGCAGCCCCTGGATCATCTTTATGGCCCTCCTCTGGACTTGTTCCAACAGATCTATGTCCCTCTTTTGGTGGGGGCAACAGAAGTGGATGCAATATTCAAACTGGGGTCTCACAAGAGCAGATTAAAGAGGGAAAATCATCTCTCTTAATCTTCTGGCCACAGTCCTCTTGATGCATTCTAGGATATGATTGGCCTTCTGAGCTGCAGGAGTGCACTGCTGGCTCATGTTGAGCTTCTCATTTATAATAAGGGCCATCTAGGAAGATCTGTAATTAGATCAATTTTCCAATCCAAACATTGTTATATAAAAGTCACCTCCATGTTCAAACTTGGCTCTTCTATTATACACACACAGTGTTAGATTCAAGACAAGGTCTCAGAGTCTACTAATGTTCTTAAGTGAGCTATTGTGTCTATGCATTGTTTAGAGAAATTGTACCTAATTTAGGTATTTGAATCCTATGTAATGACTAGACAGTTGAAGATTAGACAACACAGCACTCGTCTCTGAAGTATCACATCCCATTTTTCGATATAGTTTTAAGAGTTAAAAGCTCGTGTCTCTGCTGAACACAGCAAGCATGACATCCAAGCAGTAGCTGGGGACTAAGACTGAGCTGGGATTTAAATACATTAAGATTGATCTAATGTTAGCCAGTAGAAAATATATTCTAATGTAAATTACAACTCATTATTTGAGCATTTTATTGTAAAAACTGTTACTAAGATTTTTCAGTTTAATACACAGTTAATTCCAGTATCCAGTTAGCTAAACATTCATTTTAAGAATATCTTCAATTTAGATTTCTATCATCTCTAGCCCCTAAAGTAGTAATGACCTTTGGTCTACTACTTTACTTTATGCTAGGTCTGTATGTTTAATGGCACAATCTGCTCAGTCTGAAGTTTAAAGAATAGAACTAGATACAGCTTTATCAATCAGTTGAATAACACCGAGAAAAGATTTTACTTAAAATTACAACTAAACTGCTTTCTGAACAATAGAATTACTTCATTAATTGAGCCTTTCAGAAGCTGATACAGACTAGAACATTGACTGAGAAGAAACTGGCTTTACTGATTTATAGCATGTCTTTCCTAATAAATGCTGTGTGATCATTGTACTTTCTGACTAGCTGGTTGTCCTTTCCAGATGCCTTTTGCTTTATATAAAACTGCAAAATAGTTCTACAGAGTCCAATTTTTTTTCCTGATTCTTCAGTTAGATACAGAATACACAAAAGAATGCTGCTCTGATACGTCCCCAGACATTAAATTACTAGAAATAGTAATAAAAGTAATACAGAAGACAACAAATATTATTGAAAATATTAAATTATTTGTCAGATTATACCACTCAGAAAATTAGTTTCAAGATCAAATCAAGGATGTGGCCATAGTCAACCTCTTATTTACACCAGGATTCCTCGGATCCAGCTTGATTTTCCTCTGGATTTCAACTCAGAGACAAAAAGAAATTTCAGGTCCCTCTAACACAGCATAGACAGACAAGAGAGAAAAGCTAAATATAAACCTTCCTTTTTTTTTTGTAATTTAATTGTTATTGTTTTACTGAATGTTTAACAAAAAAAAGGTGTCAGTATTCCCTATATCTAAGATGTGACACTTAACAAGTGTCATTATGCATATATTCACAGTTATTTAAATAAGCAGTACAGTACTTATTTAAAATGTTAACACAGATGCTGAGATTCTTCTGTGAATGTGGTGTTTACAGTACAGGAAGCTATAGTAAGCTAGTGCCCTAGGTTCCCTTTTATACCATTGCAAAGAAATGGGCATTGCTAGTGTGCAATTCATCTGAATTATTTCAGGTGTCCCTTTTTGGTGAGATATTCCTACCTCAAGTCACAGTGTCAGGAAGGTGATGATTTAGCTCAGACAAATACCTCTGTACAGTTTCAAGTCTGTGATATCGTACATACATTTACAGTTGTCATACTGAGATTAAAAATGTTTTGAGAATAACTCTAAAGGAAGGAAGGGTGCAAAGAAAGACAGGAAGGGTTGCAACTAAAAGGAGCCAGTAGGAAAGCAAGTAAGGCATTAGCAAGGCATTTGACACCATTTCTCACAGTGTTCTATTAGAGAAATTGACTGCTCTTGACTTGGACAAGCATACACTTTCCTGGGTGAAAAACTGATTAGATGGATGAGTCCAAAGAGTTGTGGTCAGTGGAGTTAAATCCAGTTGGCTGCCAGTCAAGAGTGATATCCCCCAGGACTCAGTACTGGGGCCACTCCTGTTTAATATCTTCATCAATCATTTGGGTGAGGGGATAGAGTGTACCCATGGTAAATTTGCAGATGACACCAAGCTAGGTGGAAGCGTCAATCTGATCGAGGGTAGGGAAGCTCTACAAAGGGATCTAGATAGGCTGGATCACTGGGACAAGGCCAATTTCATGAGTTCCAATAAGGCCACATGCCAGGTCCTGAACTCGGCCACAGCAACGCCCAGCAGCACTACAGGCCTGTGGAGGAGTGGCTGGAGAGCTGCCAGGCAGAGAAGTACCTGGGGTGATGATTGTCAGCCACCTGAACATGAGCCAGCAGTGTGCCCAGGTGGCCCAGGAGACCAATGGCATCCTGGCCTGGATCAGGAACAGTGTGGTCAGCAGGAGCAGGGAGGTGATCATTCCTCTGTACTCAGCT
>WTSP01017830.1:36074-47537 GCA_025331215.1 Actenoides lindsayi | reverse complement strand
ATAAAAAATAAAATAGTAAAAAAAAAAATTGCACTCAGTACCTGAGTGCCTGAGTGACACTCTGGGTAGCAGAGTATGGTGGAGAAAAGGCATGCACATGGCTAAGAGCCATACTAAGAGCAAGTATCCCCAGAAGGAGCTTTCCACTCTGCTGTGGAAAGGAAATAGATGAAGAATAACTGGGATTTGTACTTAGTGATGACTGAGGTGGCTCTGGTATTTGAGGTCCAAGTAAATTTTGAAAACATGCTCTTAATAATCTCCTCAAGTAAGCTGTGTCTAGAAATGTCACACGGTATCTTTTTCTCTTACATTTTAAAATATGATTCTGTATACAAATCCAATGTTTATATAATTTTACTTTTCAGTCACAGAGACTGGTGCAACATTTTATATTATTAAGATGTTAATGACTGGAAAGTTGGTAAGGCATTTCTGTAATAACTCCTTTCATAGTTCAACATATTAAGTGATTTTATGCAATTGGTACATATTTTTTTAAGAATGTGCTCTGAAAATAATTTGTAAAATGACTCACCCTTTCCAATCCATCTGCAAAATCATCTTTAGCCAGCAGACTGGTTACAAATATTTGTGATTTTCACAGCCTTTCTAATTGTGTAGAAATTTTTCAGAGGCCCATGGCTATACTAGCACTATAGCAGATTCTGCAAGCTCTTTCTGCTGATGTTTTCATATTGTTCATTTAGAATGAACATGCTTTACAATGTAAGGAAGCTGCAAGCTACACACCGAGTGTGAACAGTGAGGCAGCGGCTTTCACAGAGGAGCATGTGGTAGTAGCAGGGCACACGGGGAAAACAATGGCTCTGCCAGCTTGACAGGGGAGCCCGATCTTTAGAAAAATCTCAACCACGGTCTCCAACTGGCAGAATGTCACGCGCTCAGAGCTTGCCAGGGTGGATGTGGGAACTCAGACAGAGCACCCACAGAAACACGCAGCCGTCCAGGTCACAGGCTGTAAGGAATGTCACAGCCTGACGCTGGCAACTGATGACAGTGATGGGAACTGTTGTGTGCAGTGTGAACAGGTAGATGATCTCTGCCACATAGCAGAGTTACAAGAGGAAGTTGAAAGGCTGAGGAGCATCAAGGAGGCTGAGCAGGAGATAGACTGGTGGAGCCAGGCCCTGCTCTCCCTGAAAGAGAAATGGGAGCAACTGTCAGAAAGCACTCAGGATCAGCGAGACCCTATACCCTGCCCCTGTCAGACTAGAGGCAGTAGTGTGGATGGGGAGAGCAAATGGAGGCAAGTTCATCGTCATGGCAACAGACAAACTCCTTCCTTGCCCACCTCACCCCCCCAGTGCCACTGAAGAACAGATATGAGGCCCTCATCGAGACAGACCATCCAAATGAGGATACAGTCAATGGGCAACCTACACCTGAGATTCGTCCGCCATCAGATAAGACTACTGCACGTATCACAACCACATCCACAAGAAAAAAAAAGAAGGGTTATAACTGTAGGTGACTCCTTTCTGAGAGGAACAGAGGGTCCAATATGCTGGGAAGACCCTTCTCACAGGGCAGTCTGCTGTCTCCCTAGAGCCTGGATTAAGGACATCACTAGGAAACTTCCTAGCTTGGTATGATCCTCAGATTATTATCCATTGCTGGTCTTCCATGTAGGTGGTGAGCACACTGAGAACAGTCATGTAAGAACAGTCAAAAGAGACTTTAGAGCCTTGGGACAACTGGTGAGGAATACTGGTGCAAAACTGTCTTTTCCTTTCTCCTTCCAGTGGCAGGCAGCAACATCGGAGTGAACAGGCAAATTCTATATCCTCCAGCTATTTGTAGAGCCTTGAGCTGGCACTGTCATGTCATTCTAACTTCAAATCAATGTAAAGTTGCTTTATTTATTTTTTTTAATTTATTTTTTTCCCCTCTTTTCCTCTCTCCCAATACCTATCCTCACTCCCACCCCATTATTTCTTCATTCATTTTGACTACGTGTTTAAATAAGTGGCAGAAATTTGCTAAACATCACATGATCTATTGCAAACAATATTCAGAGGACTTCTGTAGTATTTACATGCTGTCTTTTAGATACTCTTTAATGCTTAGAAAAAGTGTACTCGTTTGGTTAGATACAAAAGAAAATACATCAAGACAAATACAATTTCAAATACACTGTTTATAGAACACTTATGTTGTTAATGAAGAAATTCAGGAAAAGGTTATTTTCTGAGTTTTTTTCTATCTTTCTGCAGTATGCACATTGCTTCTCCGCACCTTAGGTAAATATTTATACTCCAGTGTAGTACATACTTGTCATTGTTCATTCTAACAGTAGGGGTTTTTTTTTCTTGTAAAATGTCAGCATAAAGTATCTTAATAGTAGCTTATGCGATGTTGTAAATGCTTTGAATTAAGAATGTTATTTTACTCTTATTCTGCTCTCTAGAGGACATATCTTCAGAATTTTTACTTTGTTCCACCATTTATCTGGTGGCCTAGGTATAGAAGAAAGACCAAGTTCTGTGCTCTCTTAGTTCTGCTTTTTCAAATTTGAATTGCTTGGGTGTACGGAGGGGGATGATCCTGTTTATCCTAAACATTTTCACAGTAGTCCTTCTTTAGATTTGAACATCTGTGGATGAGGTGATGTTCTTTTTTCTAACTGTGGCATTTAACACAAATCTGATCTAGTTTCATATATTTAAGTTAGAAATTAAATTCTAATCAGTATTAGTATAAATGCTAATAAGTAGAGCTTCAGTCCTCCATGTGAAAACAATCAAAATTTGTAAACAATGTTATATAATATGAAATAAAAATAGGATGAATTGCCAACGCAAATTATTATAGATCAGCTTAACTTTTTATATAATAGATTAACGGGCTCTATAAATATAAGAGAAGAATGGTGTATGTCTTGCTTTGAATAAAATTATTGGCATAGTGTCACATGGTATTCTTGTAAGTAGGTTAGAGAAACATATTACCATAAGATGATGCAAAACTGGCTGAAATCCAAAGTGTTTATCAATGACTCATTTTCAAACTGGAGGATGTATAGATTTGAGCCTTTGCAGTTCTGTTTTCTCTCTTTTTTTTTTTTTTTCCTCAGTGATAATGCAATAGAGGATACAGTTAAAACAAAGCAAAACAAAACAAATATCCAAGAGATGATAGAGGTTACAAGCATACCAGGGAGCCTAATTAGCATTCCAAAAGGGATTTAAAAGTTGAGAAAATATTTTCTTGAATGATGTACTTTGTCAAGAAAATATTGTTTCTATATTTAGAAATGAACAGACGTGATACAAGTGGCTTTGAAAAGATCTGCAGAATGGAATGGAACTCAGTTTGAACATCAACAGAAAATTTCATAACAGGGACTTACCGAGGGGAAAGGATATGTTTACAAATTCATAGCAGGTAAGAAAAATAATGGGTTTAAATTACAACATTGAAGATCTGGGTTTGATATAACAAGAAAAAATTAAAACAGGATGACCAAGGAAATACTGGAATACATTGCCTGCAGATACAGCAGAATTTCCACTACCTGGAGATTAGATTAAGATAGCTGAAACTCCTCCCTGGCATGACATTTCTTGGTGAGTCTGGTGATCTGGAAGTATACTGTAAAAGGATGGCATGTATCTATGTTGTATTCATATTGCAAGTTCATACACCTTTATTTTTGTTGTCAGTACTTGAAAGAAAGAACCAAAGCATATGTTCAATTTTTGACAGTCTCAGTTTCTCAGTTTTCATTATAAAACTATTGCTGAGGCCCACACTCTATTTGACAGTTTTGTGGAGCCCAATCTGACAGCTCATCTACATGAGTTAGGGTTCTGTTCCAACCCCAAGTTAACTTATTGCTTAGTCTCCTTTCTGAGACTGTAAACAAGGGTATCAATGGATACCAAATGTGACTGTGGTTTTGGTAAACTACATATTGATTGAGACCAGGGCTTCATTTAATGTGGGCTGAAAAACAGTTAGAAGATACTAACTCATTTTAGTCACCACCACCATAGGCCAGAACCATAACTGGGAATATTACAAACCTTGTCACAAAACTTTTGAAAGGCCTTGTTCCCTACTGTGCTTTATTTTTTTGTTTGGTTTTAGTTACTATCCACAGAAGTATTGTTGTATTACATTATATATCTTAAGTGTCAAATTGCTGAAAAATAGTGCAATTCTATCCAAAATTAGAGGCTGGAGATTGCACAAAGGTTGAAGGCTACACTTACATGCAGATATTTTAATTGAAAAGGATATGAATGTGACATCTTCCTTGAACAGCAATATTTTTTGTCGTTTTGGTATTTTTGTGGTAATTCTAAATAAAAGCTTTAAAATTATGTAAAGAAACTGCTAACAAATTCTGTGGCTGGAAGTCTGTCAATTCCCAGTTTCTGGTTATAATTTAAAAAACATATATCACAGAAATAAAATATGTTGCTTATAGCTGCCAACATTTTTTCTGCCTACAACTCCAATGACAAACTAGTACTTGAATGACACAAGAAACTAGTCACATCATGCTTTAATATATTTTACAGTAGAAAATGACATATATTTTTATAATATTTCCTATTCAGTCAACAGTATTTATTGGTATGAACATTGCAAGTGGAACAAGAAATTCTAGGAAAATATATGAAATTAATCTTTTGAGCTTGACCTGTGAGGGCTTACAAATAGTACCACTTGGCAAACATTCTCCAAAGGGCTTGATTTCTGACAATTCATCATCTGCAGAACATGGCATTTCATGCAGCAGTGGAGACTATTTCCTATTCAGAAGTGCACTATTCCACCTCTGGTAATGATGGAATAAGGTATTCTACCTCCCTCTTTTCCAGGGACAAAGCCTGTTAAATTTCTCATACCTGATGATGTCAGAAGATACATATGATTGTACAGATTGAATTTTCTACCAACCAGAAAAGAAACTTTCTCTTCCCTGGTAACTCATAGGTTACCCCTTTGTTTTTTCTTTTTCTATTTAGTGTAAGAATCTATCATTTAAGCATGTTAAGATAAAGTTTAAATACTGTTAAAATTATAAATGTACAGAAAAAATACTAAAATCATACAAAGAACATACGTAGAGATTTTTGTGAATGCTGATTGTCACCTGTCACTGTTTAGGGTCAGGGTGGCCCCTTAGACCTATAACAGACACTCTCTGTTAATCCCTCTCCCTCCCCAAAGGGGAAAAAGAAAGGAATAAGGGAGAGAGACTCAGCTATTAGAAAAGGAAACTAGAACAGCATTAATGAAAATGAAATTAATAATTATAAAAACAGAATATATACAAATATATACAAAACCAGTATCAAAACCAACCCCTCTGATGGTAATTACATCACCGTCACCACTGATGCTGTGGAGCAGGCATCGGGGGAGTCCCAGACTGGGCCCTGCAGCAGACGGGAGCTGTGTTCAGGAGATGGATTCTGTTACAGGGCTCAGGAGCACACAGACCGGATCGAAGGCAAAATGGACAGAGTCCTCCTTGGGTGCTCCGAGGAAAGAACCAAAAGAGGACTCTAGCCAAACCAAGCAAAAACTGGCAAAGCGGTCCAAGAGGGAGAAGAGCCCAGAGACCCTTCGGATCCCTCCACTCTAAGCCAAATATGATGTATATGGGCTGGAATACCTCGTTGGTCAGTTTAGTGTCAACTGTCCTGGCCACTCCCTGCAGGTGCAGCCTTTCACTTTTATGCACCCCCCAATGTGGTACACAAGATCCAGCAGTGGCCTTGGTCTACATACCAATCCTTGGTAGTAACTCTAAACATGGGGTGTTATCACTGCTAGAAGCAGACACTGTGAGAACAGGCTGCTACCTTCAGAAAGTGCAGTTCATTAGAAGAACTGAGCTGAAAAGCAAAATTACTGAAGAGAATTAGTTCTGTTCTCACTCAAATCGGGACAGGTAGGATATTGGCTTTTTTTCACCAAAGTGGAATAGATCTTCATGGTGCTCTACATTTTCAAGGTATTGCATAATAGTCAAAGCCAAAACTACCTCTGTACAAAGACCTGACAGTTGGAGGCTCTCCTCTCACTCCCTTTGTCTTCAAGGGTTTACTTATATTTTCCTACTATAAACACTTTTCTGAAGACTGAATACTTTGAAATGGAAGGAAAGCTTAACTTTACATCAGACATACTTTTTCCTGTACTTTGAAGATATAAAGTGCTGTGTGTATATGTATTCTTATTTATAGTTTATCTTGGATGTTTGCTTCAAACTTGCCCTTTCCCTTACAGTTGCTTCACTTCAACTTCACTTGACCTGCCACTTATATATCCCTTTCTTTTATCTTAACCCTCTTCCCTTGCTTCCACCACCCACTTTGTCCCTCTCCTCATCTTCCAATATCACCAGTCAAGGAAGAAAAAAAATGAAGAAAAAAGAAATGAAGTAATATGGCAGCTGCAAAACATTAAAGAACTTTCTGTCTTTTATAATATTTCTCTTGCATCTTAACCCTTTGTCTTATCTCTTCATAATCTATCAAAGGTACAGACTATATTTTATTCTTTGCTATCAAGATTGGTGCCATAGACCTCTCTGGTGTGCAACACCTAAGCTTTTCTGTAACACAGGATGTGGTGGTATTAATGTTTTGACTGACATGAAAAATAAAGTTATATTTTAATTGACTAATTTTACTTTGTGAAATAGAGAAGTAGTTGTTTAACAATCTCTGAACTCACTGCTACATCTATGCTTTATTCTTTACTTTTCCATACTGGAGTTGATTGCCTACTTCAGCAGGCTTTGTGACATGCTTGGTAAGACCTTAATACGGACATGGTTGTATTCAGGGCTTTAATGAGAGACTGTTTCATCACATTTCCTGCATTCAGTTCACACCTCATAAATAGTCGTTACTATGCCATTTAAAGTGTCACCTTGATATTATTCTAGTCTGCTGAAGATGTTGCGGACACTCTCACATAGTGTATGGAAAGGTCAGTAAAAATCTCTGCAAACTGAGATGACAATTCTTATTTCCATCTCATTCTAAGTGATCTAGTACAACCCTAAGTGTTAATATAAAGGTCTGGAGTCTGCAGTATTTGAGATTAAAAATTGAAAGTTAATCCAAGGAGTTTACAGGAATTTGGCACAGGTAAATGACTTAGAAAATCATTGCTATTTTACTGTGTAGGGTGGTGATATTTGTTGTTTTACTACTGACATATTATTTTCTGTAGAGATGGGCTATCCAGGTGTGGGCTTATTAGGAGGAGATGGAAGATAGGAAGGCTAGATATACTGCAAGCCACCATTCAGATCAGGATTTCTTCATGCAGCAGGAGCTTTTGTTCATGTAATACAGTTGTGTGGCCTGGCAGCCCCACCCAGGCACTACGAAGGTGTGCCCTCCCCAGAGAAACATGTTCACTCTGACCTGTTCACTCTGACCTGTAGAAATTGGAGCATTTGAAGACATTGTTTCCTGTAGACATCTCACTGAAATAGGCATGTGACCAGGGTGACTCATCCAGAGCATGTGATGGATCAAAATTATCTGAACATGTTACAAAATCTGTTGGGTTTTTTTCCCGCTATCATAAACTTCTACAGTTTGTTTTACAGTTGCATACATACATATATGCACACATGTATACATATATACACATATTTTTCAAACAACAAGCTTGAGGATTACTTTCAAACAAGGGCAGTCAGTTCTTCCTTTCTCTGCACTAATCTGTCTATGAATGTCTCAGTACATTTTTAGAGATATAAGGAATATATCTCTCAAGTAGACAATCTTTTTTTCCAAGTAAACTGATGTCTTACATGCAAATAATAATTCAATAAATACTCTTGAAAAAAGCAGATTTTAAACTGCTGTGTGATAGTTATCCAGTTAATTCTAAACTACAATATTTTTGAACACCATATCAAATTTTTTTTTTTTACTTTATCTACCTATAGATGAACAGCCCACTTGTGGCATCTTTTGACTACTTTTTGTGCATAAAAGATTTCAATTTATGCTTTCAAAGCTCACAAATCTCTCATAGCCCATAACGCTTGCTCAACACTATGGGAATTGATGATGGTGTCAGAAAAAATCCTGAGAAATGTTTCATGTACTCAGCAGACTACAGTATGAGAAATAAATATCGGTCCAAACAGAATTAAAAGCCTATCAAACTGGGTATATACTTCAACAAGGCCAAAATTCTCTTAGAGTTCAATAGTTAGGTAATCCTTCTTTCCATCTATAATTTTACTAAAGATAGTGGGTTGTTTTTTTTTTTAAAAATCCTTATCTGTAAATCTACTTAATGAGTGAAAAATAATGTTACTGTAAATTTAAGAGTAAAAAGAGCACTTATTTTTTAGTATTTGCTTTTCCATTACTCAACTGATTCAGTAAAATTAATTTTAACGTTATGCTGAATTCAGTAGGATCAGTAACTCAGACTTTCTTAACTTTTAGGTCTCTTCCATTGTTGAAGTTGTTAATCAGAATATGTCCCAAACATGTATGAGAATCAGTTTTTAATCTTGAGAAATTATTCAGAATATGTCCAGCAAATATACCTTGGCCTCCAAGAACCTTCTTTTCATTGGGCTGCCAGTGTTTCTGTGCAACATGTCATTAAATATTTGCTGCAAAAGAACAAACAATAAGAGTAGTTATTAATGAAGTCAGTGAGGCAACTCACATTTTGAAAGTGAGGCATATTTTTCTTTAAGATATAGGTCCTCTGACCCTCACTTATCCAGAATGTGGCATGGATGTGAACAAGCAAAATCCTGGAGCTTTTCAAATTAGTGGATTTACTGTCATAGTGTGTGTGTAGTCAGGACTGGACAAAACATGCTCTGGCTCTTTTAAGAAGCGGCTGCAGGATTAAGAGATGAACTGAATTCTCATTCCTAACCTGTTGCCATGATTTCAAACCATCATGAAGAGAAAGTCATGTGAAAAAGTCCTTGTATTTTACTCACTTCCTAAAAGGTCTAAAGAAGCTTTTATACAATTAAAAAAAAAAAAAAAAATTAAAAAAAAGGATTTGCTTCTTTGATTACAACTGGCAAAGTTAGAACCTGGCTATTCCCTGGTGCTGAACAGTTGCCCATAAAAAGAGGATTTCTTCCTCTCTCCACATTGGTGTAATTTATTAGTTTACTGACAGATTGCTCAAGACTGAGATGTCTGCTTACCACAGTTATGACTTGGATTGATTTTAGCAATACATGGTTTGTACAATTAAGGCCATTGTGTGGCTTCAAGTCATAACCTGTTTGTTTACATAAAAACAAGAACTGTATATATTCCATTCAGTAAACTTATTTGTGAAAGTCTTGGTGGTTTTGCCCTGTAATCCCAGAGGAGAAATAAGGATGTAAGAATTGTCTATATCCCTAGATCACATTAGTCAGTAAACCACATCATATAAATACCACAAATCTCAATTGAATCTCATTTTTACTTATGTTTTTGTTACAGAATATTTTCAAATCTTTCAAGTACCTCTTATCCTAAATGAGTGTACATATAAAACTTATAAATTGCAGTGTTCAGTACGTGATTGTCCTGTCCCCTGTATGAAACAGAGAGTTTTCTTTATGTTTTTCTGTTTAAACTGCCTGTTTTATTTGCCTCAGTACAAGTACAATGGTGAAACGAGAAAAAAGAAAAAGTGTATGTCAAGAAAGACAAGGAAAAATAATTTTTAAAAAAAGGAGGTGGGAGGGAAAGAAATACCTGAATTCAAGAAAACAGGTTTAGAACAATGAATGGAAATACTGATATTAATGTGAGATTGAAACCGGTGCAATTATAAAGCTTTAACGCCTATTGCCATTACTTTTTATACAACTTATGTTCCAAATGAAACTGTATTCACATGTTTTTCATTATTTTGAATCTATTAACTAAAAGCTTGATCTTTTTTTGCAATTACACTTCAAATTTTCGTGTTGTTTTGATAAAAAGTTGTTTGAAGCCACTGATTATGATATCAGGATACTAAATACTGTACAAAGTAAAAACACAAACCAAGAATCATCTAAGGAGATACATTAGAACTGCTCATAGTGCTTGTCCACATGGTAAATACTAGTTTCAGTGAGGCAGAATTTAATTATATTAATGTCTTTGTAGACATCAAGGCTGAAGACAGTTTTAAGTGCATGGAGAGAAACAGCTATTTTTAAGGATGTTAAAAAGATCCACTGCCTATGAAGGGCAACATCAAAGCAAGAAGTTGCTGCTTCAGTGAAGACAGAATAATCGGATGATGCTGTAATTGGAAGTAGGGTCTGGTTTCCTGGCAGTGATTGAAGGTCTCTAGGCTGTTTCTCTAGGCTGTTTAAATTATCTTGGCCATCAAGTAGTTTGGAATATATACCTTAATTATGCACCATATATCATCACAAGACAAGCCCATTGAGAATTGTAAAAAGAATGAGCAAATTTCCCAGCCTCTTATGTTAAAGTGCACTGAAATTCTGCAGCTTCTGGGGTAGTACTCTAATCGTTAGGAAGCGCTATAAAAGACAGGGTTAATAAATCGGCTCCAGTTTGAGACAGAGAAAAGGAGAGAGGAAATAAACACTCAGAACTTTCTTCAGAAGAAGAAACTTGGATCATGAGTGGTGAAGGCGCCAAGTGTTTCCTATTGGTTCCTTATAGAGATAAACAAGAGTGGTAGAAATTTAACTAAAGTGCTCTTGGGAGGTGCCCAACTTTCTTTTACAGACATTACTGTTTATCTAAAGAAGACTTCTTTCTTCCACTGAGTATGAAGTTCAGGAGCAAGCATAATGATCTTCTGAATGTCAGGCTGTTACACTGGTTCTAGGGTAAAGTCACTATTTTCCATGCATCTAAAATGTTCTGATTCACTCCAAGAACTTTCAGGTGATGTTTAAAGTGAGTTCACTGCCTTGATTTAAACATGATACACATAAGCAAGCTATTTCAACGATAGTGGGAAGTAAATAAATAATTAAATTTTGTCTTTGTGGTTTTTCATAATCTTTTGAAATGAATTTCTATAGATACAGGTATTTTTTTGTCAAGTATACTCTTGTTGGTGTCAAGTGCAAGAGGTAGAAAAAGACTGAGAAATAGGGGAGATGGAAACAGAAGAAAATAGAGGAGTTGTGAAAGATGTTGACAAAAAGAAAGAGGATTGGGTAGCCACAGATTTAGAGATCAGGACCAAAACCCACACTTTACAGTTATGTGTCTAAACATAGTCCTGAATTCACTCCTTGAATTTTGTAATACACATTATGTTCTGGGAAGATTGATGTTGGTTGACAGATTTCTATATGAATACAAGGAATATGTTGTTAGGACTCAGTATTCCTTAGAGAATTTCCTACTCAGGTGGGAAAAACTTTTTCTTGCATGTGATTATTTCTCATTAGAAGCTTTCATCATTTAGTAGCAAAAGAACAACTTCTGGGGGAAAAATAAA
>WTSP01017830.1:0-12179 GCA_025331215.1 Actenoides lindsayi | reverse complement strand
CCCCCCTCTTTTGTCTTTTTTTTTTTGTTTTTTTTTTTTTTTTTTTTTTTTTTTTCATGGTGGTTTTGGTAACAGTTTCTCTGTATTATATGAACTTGTAGAAACATGTTCCACTGGTATTTTAAAAATGCTTTTTTTTTTCAGGTTTGAAACGTAGTCTGGTCTTCATTAATAGAGAAGCCCAACCAACGCCTCTATAGCCACATGTGGGCTCTTGGCTGGCAATATACTGTTTTCTTGCTTTGAATCCGGAGACAAGAGGGAGAAGTACATGGGGTTAATACTTCCAGCACGGAATGAAGCCCAGCTTTATGCAGGATGCATACACAGGAGCAGAAAGGCATTGGAAAAGCACATGTAGGCCAAGACTGATGTGGGCCTAGATAATATAATACTGAAAAAACATTTCCACCCTGCCTCTCTGTACAGAGTGATCACAGACTCATACAAAGATAACTTCAGATGTTAATCTTTGGTGGATTCCTGGGAATAGACATTAGCATCCCCTTTTCCAACAGTGCATTTGACAGCTCCTAGTCATGGATTCACATTAACACTGTTATACCGTCTATTTTCCAAAACAGTGGGTATCCATAGCTTACTAATTACTGTAAAATAGGCAGTCTTTAGTCTTAACACTTTTCTTCCTGTTAGAAGGAAAAGATTCCAAAATTCTATCTGTGTTTTCCATCAAGTTTTATTTGCTATGAAGAGAAAATTCGGGAGGTGTTCTTAAGGTTCTTTTTTACATTAACAGTAGAAAATAATATTTTGGTCAGAAATTCATTGGCTGCTTTGCTGTTCAGCAAAACTTAAGCTCAGAGACTGAGCATCCTACTCTTATTCATATAAACCTCCCACAGAAATAGAAGGCATTACTGTTCACTTGATTTTGAGTATCCAGGTTGTACATCTTTGCACCTGAGCAGCTACTTTAACTCCATTTTACTGAACAGAAAGAAATACACCTCTTTATGGTTTAAGTTACTGAACTTTGCTTAGGTAGCTAAACTTGGATAAAATAAAGTGCTGCCCCAAACCCTATTTAGCTATAAAAGACTCCTAGGTGAATACCTAGGATGGGTCAGTTCATATTTTCAAGGGAAGGATTTTTACAGTTGGTGTCAATGGGAGCTTTACCCATAAAAGAGTTCCTGGAAGAGAACAGAGCTGATAAGAGTCATTGTATCACACTGATTACAAAACCTAGACAGAAGTTGATGGCAGTTTTTTTCCCCAGGATGGGAGTTTTATTTTGTGAAGCCAGAGGGAAACATAGGAATTCAGCTTCCCCAGAGACTTAGCGCAAAGAATACAGTAATATTTATTGGCACGCTGAGGCAGTTCCCAGCTTGTCTGTTTCCCTTTTCTCCCTGCATTCTAGTTCTCGCCATTAATGTTAGGGCATTTTATCCAATGAGTCTTTAATGCAGGAAGTATAAGGTCTCTGAACCAGGAAATCAAAGTTAAGACCCCCTTCTCCTGCCAGGGGAATGCAACTGTATTAACCACTGTGTGATGCATAGAGTCTCTTTTGTGTTTGTCACTGCTCTAGTTTTGCACAGCAGCACAGTACTTAACAGGAGAATCTTCCTACTGCCATCCCTGCTTTGCACACAAACTGGTAGTTAGGCACTCTTTTTGAAAGAAGAAATGAATACCAACATTTGAGACTCTCCATCGGTTTTTTGAAATGGTGGTCTGTGGGATAGCTGTGTAGTTGTGCTATGAGTGTGCTCTAGATGTGGTTTCTTCCCCTCTCCCCTACCCCCTCTCCTTCTAACATAGTCGTTTCAGGAGAGTGAGGCACAGGGAAACATCTTTTGCTAGATCCAAACAGCCTGAAGCATGAGATAAGCACTGAGATCCTTGGCTTAGAAACAATGGCAGCATCTCTCAGTACATAAACACTCCTGCATTGACCCCTGTGGTCAATGACTGTTTTAAGCAACTAAGCTAACTGGTGCCCTAAGTTGGTATGATTTCTGTGCATAGCTCACTTGCCTAGTTGTTTTCTTGGATTTCATCCTTATTCATTAAACTAGTGGAGTTTAGCAACTTTTAGTGAAATCCTTTAATGTTTAGGAAACAGAGTGTGGTTACTGTTGAGACATGCATAAATGTATCTGGCCTGAAAGGAGCAACATACATTTTAGAAATATAAAGGAACAATGCTGCATCTTCTTTTAAATATAGATTGCTTTTCAGTCTGACCCATTAAGTTTTCTAAACCAAGGCTTGTGGTACTTGGCATCCATTCTTCTGTTCTTTTGATAAGTACCTCAACAGGATGTCCTTGCAAATTAAATGAAAAACAGCATTGGAAGATTTCCTCCCTCAGGAATAAGCATTAAGATTGGCAGATGGCTTAAGTGGAAATACACAGGAATGCACTTTAGCCAGTACTTGAAAATCGTTCCAGCAGATATTGCTGAGGTAGATTCATGAAGCTCCATCAGACATCCTTCTGCATTGAATCAATTTTTAATGGCCTAGAGCAAGAGTTTTAATTTATTCTATCCTAATGGTTGCAAAGCAGCCTAAACCTAAAAAGAAAAAAAAATATATAAACAACCTAAAGTAATAAGATTTTCAAATAATTTTATACCACAAGAGTGCCCTTATCATTTCTTGGTAAGGAAAATTGTTGGCATACCCTAGCTAGTAATCATCTCTGAAAACTTCATGCAAGCTCTCTTAAGTCTTCAGGCAACTGGCAGCTGAGTTCAAATGCATCTGAGTGTGTGCAGTCATTCATACAAGCATCAAGTGTAGCATATTGATGTATGTGGAGAAGGTTTGCATATAATAAACTACATAAGCCAAGTAATATATTTACTTATGCAGTTCTGATCCCCTTGCAAGAATTGTGCACTTCAAACCATTTCTTCATAAGAACTCAGACAATTAGATTCTCTGAGTAGTGTCCAGTGGCAAACAAGCAAAGCAAAGTAATGACAAGCTGCCAGAAATAATATTTGCACTTTACTCACTCCAGATTCTTTCAGTGTTAGCTATATATTGAGCAAGTTAAAGAAATCTAGTATCTACTGGCCCTCTAGTGGTTTTGGGAAGAGGTGGATTCTACAGATTTCAGCAGAAAATACACCAGGTCTCCTAACTGTTGAAGAAAGAAAAATAAGAGATAAAATAGTGTGCTTTTGTATATATAGTATATGTATGTATATATAGATAGATGGATAGAAGATAGTTTAAGTCATTTTTAGAGACTTACTAGATTCAATCTTAACTGGTTTGAGGGTCACCGCATTCCATTACAGAGTACCAACATGCTTGATGACAGTACTGTAATCATTCTTGTAATAAATAAGGCCTGAACTTTCTTTATTGAAGCATAAAAAGAAAACGAAATATCTTAGCTAATTGTCTATAATAGCTGTGTATAAGAGAAGAGTTGCATATCTGTGTCTTTCCAGCAAAGAGAGAAGAGATGACAATAGGGTTTGGAATTTTTGGCCATGACCTTGTGATACTTTTAAATCACAGGCTAGGCAGAGAGGCAGGAGTTTTCTCTTTGCCTTTACATTTCTTTGAAGGAAAGGGATGCTCTTTATCTGTTAGTCAGCAATGCTGGTTTTTGTTGTATACTTCACATAGTTGCAGGGATCCCTTTCTTTTTGCAGGGATCTAGCTGCAGTGTGATGAGACATGGTGCTATGCATACTGAAGTATTTTCCTGTTGTAAATGAGACTTTCTGTGTTGGTGTACCACCTGTTTCATGACATCTGGAAACTGTGATGTGAAATAAAATAATGTGCACAGGTGCTACAATATTCAGTTTAATTGCTACCATACAGCAGAATATATAAGGGAGAGAACATTGACTATTAAATGGTTCAAATGCTGCAAAGACAGTTCAAAGAGTAAATTAGAAAATGATGTGAATGTAATTACTTATGGAAGCACTGATGGTAGGCTTAGTGATATTGTAGTGCTAGGTTTTTCCTTTTCAAAGAGTGAAAATGGGCTACATTTCACTTCAGGATTCTTACATGGGACTCACTCTGGCTTCCATTTTATGCAGAGATAAAATTCTAACTCACTCCCTAAACAGTAAGATAAGAACCATACATTTGTGTAGTACATTTCATCATAGATTTTCCATATACTATATGAAATAATAATCTTATTAAACAGCATGAAAATATAATAGAAAATAATAAATGTTACAGACTAGATTTTGTGATTATGCGAAATAGTGAAGTCAAAGGATTTGAATTTATGTTATACTTGAAAAAAAGATAAACCTGTAAGTTTTTATACAGATAACTAGAAAGGGACCAGATGGACTCAGCAAAGAGGAAGACAACTCTGTAAACTGTCTGTTGTACCCTGTGCTTGCTGCACAATAATAAAAGAATTCTTTTTCCTTTTTATTTTTTCTTTTTTTTTTTTCCATTAAATCAGATTTGCCTCAGTGTCAGAGGACAACATGAAAGGAAATTTTTTCATAAAAACTCTTTATTCTTGTCAATGCTGAAAAGCCATGGTTATACCCTGAACATGGATATCCCTGAGAGATACACAGGTTCATATATTTATATGAAATATATAAAAGAATAGATGAAAGACACTAAAAATGTAGCAATAATAGTTCTAAAGTTAAAAATCAGCTGTGAAACAAGTATAATGAAAAAAATAATATCTGTATTTTGAACCTCAGTGTCTCTTCTGACATATTCTGTGACTTTCTAATTGCTGAATTTAACTAATGTATTCCATGCTGTCCTTCTTGATATTTCTAATAACAGAAAGTAGCAGAAGAAGGTCTGTAGGTTATAGAATGCTTACTTATATTTTAACTTTCTGCTGCGCCACTCCTTTGCATTCTAATTTTTAAGCTTCTTTGAAACTCACAAGAAAATTGTCATATGTTAATTGAAGTTTTCAGAAATGTGCTCCCAACACAACAATTCAATAAGTAAAAAAAACCTTTACTACACTCTTGTGATAAAGGTGAAATGAAATGGTAATAAACTTAAAAATCTTTTTCTCAAGAAAGAAAAACACAATGGAGAAAATATATTTTGAGGAGCATCTCTGTAAAAGGAGAATAGTTTCACTTGCTGGAGTACTAAACTGAGAACAAGATGGCTAGTTCTATAGCAGCTGAATTGATAAGCATGAATTAGTTGTCTGTGTTTTCCAAAGGAAGCTCAGGTTTATTTTAACTATGAAATCAATTTAACTGTAAGAAAAGAAGCTCTTAATAGCATTTACTTTTAGTATTTTCCTGGTCAATAATCTCCTCACTGCTCTGACATCAGGGTGAGCAGCATGTGGGATGGAAAGGAAATTAGCTTGTTTTTTCAGGGGGACATTTGTGGCTGTAGACTAAAATCCTTAGGGAATGCCAGCTGATTTACCACCACTGCAAACAACAGATTCTCTCTCTTCAGCCACATCACACCACAGATTCAGGATTTTTTATTTCTTGTGCTCCACAAGAGACCTTTTAAAGTACTATATGTGATTTTTATGACTGCAAGGTGTATAATGACATTTCTTTACAGTTCTGTGTCATCAAATAAGATCAAGTTCACATGAATTTATAGTGACCACTATAGGCGAATGAGAGTGTTTTGAAAGTGGTGCCATTTTATAATAGCAGTACAGAATATTACATCCCTGGAAACCTTATATATTTTTTGATATGTCTTGTAAATTCCCTTTAGAAGATTCTAACATTAGAAAAGTTTTTTTGACAATGATTACCATTAATAATACAGCATACATTTTCTTTGAGATAAGATTATTATATTTCTCTATTAAATTTGTCTCCACTATAGATTGTAAGGTCATGTTACAAAATAATAGTACTCCTTATTTAAAGAGAAAATATATTTCATATCACAATTAAAAACATTTTTTGCGAATTGTATAAAGAGTTAAGGAAAGTAAGTTCAATTAACTTCTGAGGTAGCAATTTACAGACTTTAAGAAGCTCAGAGTTTGGATTAGGATAGTTTGATGTTTAGTCAGTTATTACAGCTATTAAAAATACTTGTCTTAATTAAGCATTGATATGTTGGTAAACCTTGTGACAAGTACTTAGAAAATTTCAAGAAGTTGAAAATTTACTGTATTCTACCTCCTTTGAAGCCATAAATATGTTACAAATGCATCAGTGCTTCTCTTTTCAGTTTCTTTCAAACCTGAGATGACACAAGTCTACTAAACTAAATTAGAGAAATTTAGGTGACATTGCCTATTTATGTTTTAGTGTAGAGTCCATATCATTTATGACACTTGACAGACAGATACGATGACAAAATCCCTGGCTCTCCTGTAACTAGTACTTAATCCCAACTTTGATTAGCTAAATTATTCCATTAAATTTAAATTACAAATGAGGTTGCTTGGTCTGTTCACATTCTTATGGTCAAGTATTTGCTCGAAAATACTCTGTCATGACTACTAATTTGACACTGTCTTAAAGAAACAATCAGTATCTTCAAAACGTCTAGTTCCCCTCAAAATTTGTAACTTTTCTTCCTTAGTTTAAGTTTGTAAGATTTAAATGTTTCAGCCTGAGCTGAGTCAGTGGAGAGAAATAAGCAATTGACCTGAACTGTCTTAGATCTTAGATCTGAAGATGAGACAAACTGTGTTCCTGAAGATTTCATTTTCCTCTGCTGACAGTACAGTGAGCACAAGGCAATTGTCACTGGTGTTGATGACTAGATTTAGATGATTACAGCTATGTGAGGAGAGTTCTTCCCCTGGAGGACTAACTTCTAGTGTTTTCACCTACTGGTGAAAAAAAATGGTATCTCTGTCTATCTCTGTTTGTGCAGTAATAGGCTCATATTGTAATAAAGAGTGCCAAGTCATTCAGCAACCTGTAGGAAGGAATCTTGTAAAACCTAGTCTGTGCACCTAATGAAAAAGAAGAAGAAAAAGTGTAATTTTGTTGCTTCCTTAATATTTTTTTTTCATAGTTAAAAAGCATGCCTTCATTTATGTACCCTTGGCATACACATATATATACCGCACATATATAAAAAAATGGTGCTCATAAACACCATTTTCAATTTAGTTCATGAACATTTTTGTGTTATGTTGTTTTTGTATGCTAAAAAACAACACTGACACCTAATGTTAATGTTGTTGCTTAATTAAACAATAAAAATAGACAATAATTAATACCTTAATTTAGCTTAGTGTTTTATTGTCAGTATTACTTTGCAATTAAAAGAGTAAATATCCTGAACTAAGCTGGAATTACTTCCTGTAATTTTGAATTTTGTCAAAGTTCGTATCTGCTAACATACCAAAAATAGCATATGAAGGGTAGAATAACCAAACAGCCACAGTGTAGTGTAATGTTTAATGGTGAAGGGCAAGTCCATGTTGTTAAAATATCTCCACATCGTAAGAAGTCTGAAGACTTGTCAAGCCCATGGGGTCCCTCTGGAGTTGTACAAACTGTCTAGAACAAGCAACCAGAAGAACAGAAGCCTTACCACAAAGCAGTGAAATTCAGAGAAAGATTTGTAAAATGAAGCTAATGGTTTCAGTGAGTTCTCCATGAAACTCATAATAAGGTGAAGACAAGTAGAAATGTATGAATTGGCAGGTAGACCTACGTTCATACTGTGAGACCTGACCTGATGATTGCATAAGCAATTGGAATAACTTTCCACTATCCTATCTATAAAATGTGTGTAAACATTCTTCAGAACAAAAGGTGTTTTATGATCCGCACAATAAAACAGGAACCCTGATGAGAACAGGTATGCAAAGGGTGTTTCAGTAATAGAATGCAGCTGTCTGCTTTTCAAACTGAAGGCACTGCATAAAACTGACCAAGATGAAACTGTGTACAATTCTGAAATATTTTTGGTTTGAAATATTTGTCCTGTATGGATATATTCTTTCTTCTGCAGCTTGATGCTGATGTTTGCAATTACTTTACAAAAAATTCTCTGGAAAGAAATATAGCTACATCTTTGATTCAACAAATAGTGCTTAAAAATACCATGTATATTAACCTTGTGACTTCTTATCATCCCACCGAACAGTGGAACTAGAAGAAGTGCACTGAAGATCAACCAGCTAATTAGTAGTATGTATGACTTCCATATGAAGACTGTACACAGACAAGGAATATTCAGCAAGATACAAGTATGAGTGATATACAACAGAGTTCTTTGAAACCCTAAAGGGACTAGCACATGATTATCTGTCGTTGTCAAACAGAAGACTGGAGGTCAAAATTATCTTGACTTTTTAGTGAAATAGACTGACAAGGAAATGAGAAGGATATTTAACAAGGACCATCATAAAGTAAGAATAATTAACTGAAGAAATACAAGGTGAGAAAAACTATTTAACACAAGTTCTTAAGAAAAGGCTCTGAGAGAAACAGAACTTCACTATGCCATATTGTTATGAAAAAAACAATCAAATTCAGATTTTAAACAGGAATAAAGACTGCAAGACATATAAATTATCCATGTGCTCTATTGAGCAACATTAAAGTATCAGCTGGAATTCAAGTCTGGGTACCACAGAGCCCTAATACATGGCCTAAACAATGTGAGTCTTAATGAGAGAAACAAAAACATCCACAAGTATGGAAAATATGATGTGTGAGAAATGAATGAAAGAAATGGTGTTGCTTACCTTAAAGAACAGAAGATGTATGAACGCCATGATAACTCCCATCACATATGTAAAGGAATTTTCCAGAGGAAAAGAATAATTTTTTTTCCATAACTATGTCAGATAAGAACGTAAATAAGAAGTTACTATTTTTAAGTTGGGGGTCTTTTAGCAAACTTATCATGTTACATATCAAGAAAATTTTGCAAATGTAAAAGAAGTAAAGAATAGAATATATGAAATATATATTTTGTGGTCTACATCACTGGAACATTGTCAGAAATAAATATGCATCATTGTGCCAAAGCAAAATTAGGCAGAGATGATAATTTCTGAAGTAATAGAAATGCTATTTTCTTATGATTCTTTCTCACTAGAATCTAGTGACATTAGGTAATGGTCATCCAGTGATGTGTTAATATAAAAAAATAAAATAATGGATCTCAGAGCTACAGGATAACATTGAATCTAAAAGTGTAAATAGCTCAAAAAGTGACTAAACAGGTTTACCTATGTTAGTAACTAGAACAAGCAGTTGTCTATCATTGTAACGTTCATAGAGGATTACTACTTCACTCAAATAATACACGGGAAAGATTATTTTGAGGCAAACTGTTATGCTTACAGATTTCTACATATGCTTTTAAATCTTCCTGCCTGAATATACCTTCTGGAAAAATATCTTAGATTCCCTCGTGTTTATCCTGGTGGTTTTCTATATGTATTCTGTTAAGTCCTTTAAAAAAAAATGTAATCCATCATTCTTTTTGTTATTGTGCATAAACATCAGATTTAACAAATTCTTATTTATAGTGTAGTCGGGGCCTCTTTCTCTTGGTAAAATGTAATATTAGAGAGAGACTATAATCAGTGTTCTGCAGAAGATCATTTGATGTTTCAGGCATGAATTTTTCATGGTATTTTACGCAACAAGTCCCAGTCAGCTTCCTCTTTCAGAATGGGTAGAATGTAAAGAATGTGGATGAAAATCCGGGAGAAGTAGCTACTGATTCAGTTTTTGATTGAGGTACAGACATTTTATTCCTTTAGGGAGGAAAGAGGAAGAAAAAGGAATAAAAGTTGTAACAGCTTATCTTCTCAGCAGATGATTTAAAAGGACATTGTCCTTTCAAGGAAACTGAAAGAATAATTCTCTGTCAACACGGAAGTCTGGAGATAATGCAATTGGAAAGGTATCTCATCACAGAGGAAGTAAAGGCTTGGGAAAGTTGGTGAAAAGAAAACACGAGTAATGTCAGCAAATTGAAATGTAGAGTGCAGTAACTGAGAAAATAAAAAGAAAAACATGTGAATTTATTAACCAATATTGCTTGTAAGAAGAATACAAGATTTTATTTTTCTTTAGATTTCTGAAAAGCTTCTGCATTCAGAAAAATAAATAATATCTGTAAAAGGTTAGGAAAAAATATGATTGAATCTAGGAAAATTTTAATGTACATATCAAATTCTCGTAAAAAAGGAGGTTTGTACTTTTATAAAGATTAATAGACAAGAAGAAAGCCTGGAACAGGGTACCAACACTGTTAGATAGAGATGGCAATAAAAAAGTGGATGCTTCTGAGGTAGATGAGATACTTTAAAGATAGGGTGGATGGAAAAATGTGAAGAAAATAATTTTACAGTTTTTATAAATTTGACACCCAAACAATGCTTACTGTGCTTCCAAATACAGCACCGAAAACATCTCATCTTAGCAAACACAGACTCTAAAAAGCAGGAGCACTTCTTTGTTTCCTTATGAGACAGTCTGAATATAATTAAAACCTATTGTTTAGAATAGAGTAACTTCCAATTAATGCAAATAATTGTATCAGAAGAACACACCTTTGCTATATTAGTACTTCTGTGCTTATTCATTTTTGGCTCTTATGCCAGAGTGGAGACCTCAACAAGACACTGCTTTTGAGAGTACTTAGAGCCCTGTCAGGAAATGAGAACTTAGGGAATTTTTATATTGCATGGATGGCTCCTGCTCCTCAAGGCTGGGTTTGAAATAGCAGGGCAGTGGAAATTTGTTCTGGATACCACTAATCTACATTAATGTGACATGATGCCACAATGAATATATTTCATGTTATTGCCATCCAGACAGACACATCTGATCTTTTCTAGGAGTCATGCTCACTTAGAAACAACACCAGGCAAAAATGGCTACCCAGTTTGTTGATTAGAGTTGCCTATCATTAGTTCAGGTTGCAAAGCAAGCAAAAGACATCATGTCTTTTTATGCATGTAATACTCTGTGTAGACAACAGGCTGTTCTCCAGCTTTACAGGTGAGAAACATGTTGATTATTCACCTTGGTGAATATATATTAGTATACTATTCATGTATCTTTATATTATGTGTATAATGTAAAATATATTTTAATATGTATGAAAATGTATGTGTGCATAAATATATATTCAGGGATATATCAGCCAATACATCTCATCCGAAGGTCGGCATTTCAAAGCAATCACATGAAACGCTTTCTGTTATTCCTGCAGAATCTACTTGTGTAGGATGCTGACATTACATGAAGTAAATGTATCTCACACCATAAGTATGAGTTTTGAACTTAGACATACAGAACTCCACTGATTTTCTACCAGTTCTTTTTGAAATTATGAATGTTTTTCACAACATTCATTTGCAGAAGTGGACGTTCCTTTGTGATACTCAATTTCCCTTTTCATGGTAACTGAACTGCTCATAAGCAATTGATACAGAAGAATATCTGTCAATTTAGAGACGGACAATGCTCTAGAAGACTGGCTAGAACAGATAAATGCTCACCACTATGTCAGCACTAATAAATAATGTGGCACAGTGGATCTATAGAGGGAACTACCTGGTGCTGAGAACATGGTATGTCAACATTATTTGCATTTCAGGACATTTCACAAACTCCAGGGTGGTCCCACGGGCTGAACATTCATTAACAGCTGGAAAAAATTGTTTATTCCTTAAGCACATCTTCCATCTTACTTTCAGCTAAACCAAATCCATTTAGCTCTCCTTCAGACTACATTATGAGGAGAGTGACTTCACAATAATCAGGAGCTTTAATTTCAAAAGTACATTCCTGATCTGACCTAAAACTTGAATGTAGCTACACCCAGTGTATTTTGAACCAACAGGGATAGGTCTCTTGGCATACACATTGTGGAATATGAGTACTGGGCTGTTTAAAACTGACTAAAATTAAACTTTAGCAAGGTCAAAGCTCTGGCCAATTGAGTGGAAGAATTCTATTTTTCAGTGCTCTAAGAACTGCTATAAAATTCAATTGAAATGTCAGGAGGACAAACATGAGGATTTATATGACTATTATGCACAGATGCTTCAACTATTTAAGTGCACAAGATGGTGTGTCTGTTTATCCCATCACTCTCTAGTACCAAAAAAAAAAAAAAAAAAAGAAGAAAAGAAGGAGGAGGGGGGGGGAGAGGGGGGGGGGGGGGGGGGCGGGGAGGAGAGGGGGGGGGGGAGGGGGGGAGGGGGGGGGGGGGGGGGGAGGGAGAGGGGAAAGGAGAGGGTAAAGGGG
>WTSP01017829.1:66369-82850 GCA_025331215.1 Actenoides lindsayi | reverse complement strand
TCGAGGAAGAGGAAGAGTTATGGGGCGCGTTCAGGCGGGGGGGGGTGGGGGGGGAGGGAGAGAGGGGGGTGGGGGGAAGTGGAGCGGGGGAGCATAAGAGGAGGCTGAGAGCAGCTGATCTCAGTAAAATGATAGTTGGATGCATTGGTCGGGGGAAAAGAAAAAAAAAGAAAAAAAAAAAGAAACTTCAATAAAACAAATTGGATTTAAATCCTTGGGTAGAGCCGGTTCCCAGCGAGTGAGTGCGAGGAGCGGGTGGTTTCGGTTACACTTGTAGAACCACGCGGCCTCTCGCTGCAGTTTGCTAACGAGGGCAGGGGCCACGGGGGACTGGGGGGATCGGCAGCCACCCTGTTCACAGCCGCACTCGCACGCCCACATCCCCCTTCGTCTTCCTCACATGTCAGAGGACTCCCAACATGCTGCCTGGCAGTCAATCCTTCCCCCTCGCCCTTGCAGCTCCTGCCCAATCCCCAAAACCTCTGGGTCCTCCACCCACCCTCATTTTGGTTCATCACAAGTCCTGGACCCTCCGGGTCACTTTGAGAGCAGCTCCTTGCAGAAGTCCAGCTCTAGCTCGGCCAGACTTTGCTGGCTTCAGCAGAGCAGCTCACACTCCTGGAGCAGGAAAGGTCAAAGCAAACCCTTGGGAAGGGGCACTAGGGACTCGGGGCTGCCCACCCCAGAGCCATCTCGGAAGAGCTGTCCTCCTGGGGGGCTCTCTGTGGTCCTTCCTGGGCACCAGTGCCATCCTTGTCAACTCCACTTACATGATGATCCGTGGAGGTCAATGGACTAGGAGGAGGATCCACCATGCTCCTTTTCACTTGCCGTAATCGGGGTTTGATGTCAGGTCTCCGGGGAGGTGAAGCCTCCCACGTTAACTCCCCTGCTATCGACTTAACTGCCCATAACATTAAAGATACAATCAGCAATAAAGCCTAAAAATAGCCCAAAGCAATTGTCAGCAGTGAAAATAAAAATTGGTGGGTGTTGTGGAGCAAGGATAAATACCAAAGATTCATGGTTCATGTCTCTGGCACAGGCAGATGATCGTGGTCTATCTAAAGAGCATCTGTGACTTGGGCAAGCTGTCCAGAGAGCTGGGCCCTCCCTGCCCCCTGAGAAGGCACAAGGTGGCATTTGGACAGCAGCTCACCCTCCTGGTGAGGAACCAACTGTCCCGGGCTGGGGTCAGGTTCATTACCAGCAGCAGCTGCTGGGCCTATCAGCTGGGAGGGGCCCCAGCCGGGATAAACAACCCAACCAGCCAGTGGCAGAGTCGATACCACACTGAGTTCCCCCCCTATAGAAGGGGAGGGCTGGGCCAGGGGGAGTTTTCCTGTTTCAACTCATTTCAGTGTGGAGCTTCAGTGCAGCTGGAGCAGGGTAAGTTGCTGTCTCAGGTACACATAGAGCCTTCCTGGTTTCTCTCACTGGCTTTGTTTATCATCTCATCTGTATTATCATTAGTGCTGGTGTTTTCTTCTCTTTTTGTGTAGTTTGATTGAATTGTCCTTATCTCAACTCCTGGGGTCTTAATTTTTCTTTCTTTGTAATAGTTTATCAAGAATGGCTCCAAGCCCAGTCTGGCCCAGGCAAACACTGCCTAACCTCTTGCAGGTAATTTCTCTTGGGGCCTCCAAGCACCATCTGCAGGGGATGTTGCCCTGGGCAGCAGGGTGAGCACATGCAGTTTAAGCTCCTGGTAGGAGGGACTAAAGATCCAAGTCAAGAGTACCCTTAGCGGATTGCCCCGGTGAGAGGCTGCTTTCCAGGCTGCATCCACCCACTGCACTCTCCTATTTAATGAGGCCAGTTGTTCTGCTGTCACAACACCTCCCACCCTGGGTGGGCACAGGGCTCTGGGGGAAAGCCCTGCTGGGTGCAGCTGGTTGCACGTGATCCTGCCAAAACCAGGTGAGCGTGGGCAGGGTGGTAGTGGTGGTGTGGAGATGGCTGCGGGGATGTGACAGGCAAAGGGAGCCTCACGTGCTAAGCCTCTGAGCAGCAATGCAAAGCACCCCCCTGGGAGCGAAGGACGCTGGGCAGAGCTGGGTGGGTAGCAGAAACAGCCCAGGGGAGATAGGAAGCTCTTGGGTGCCCCAGGTTGGGGTGGGCAACTCTGAATGCCCAGAGCAAGCCCATTGCTGTGTGAGGCTCAGGTTCCTTTCTGGAGAGCACCCACATTTCAGGAGGGGTATTCAGTCAGGAGGACTCCCTGTGTCATTTGAAATCAGCCCTAGAAGTGAGCACTCGGCACCCCTCTGCTCTCCTCTCCCCAGGGCCACCAGAGCTGCCGGATTGTCGTGGCACATCGGGGAGAAATCTGGAAGCTATTGCTCCGGCGCTCCTTTCCAGCAGGAACGCCGTGCCCAGTTCATTTCCTTTAAGGAAACACAACCCGAGGGGATAATTAGAGCTTCTCAGCGTACACAGCCCCATATTGTTTATCCAACACAAATTAAAAAACGTGGTCCTCAGGAACACAGAGCTGGGGAGATAAAGAAGCGATCGGCTCCCAGACGGGTTTCATTACTGTCCCGACACACCGGGGCCCTGAAACCACTTTGTGTCTCAGGACAATGGCAGGAAAGCCGGGACCTTTGGAGCACGAGCAGTCTCCAGAGGTACTCCTGGGGTGCTGTAAATAAAATACATAGTGGAAAAATCAGAGGAGTTTTTACACCAGCGTCCGATTCTCTCCTGTGCTCTTGTGCATCTTGCTTCACATGCTTGGGTCTTGGGAGCACACAAACCTTGTGAAAGCCTTGTTGGGGATGAGAAATTGCTGAGAACTGTGTGGCAGCTCGGGCGTTGCTGAGGGCCAGGCAAAGACGGTGTTTGTGCTCACCCCTCTGCTCTCTGGCAAGCAGGAGCAGAGTGTTCCCTGCGGGGCTGGTGGCTCTCCCAGCACCAGCAGTTAACGGGGTGCTTTGATGGACCCTGGAGATGTGGGTGGAGTTGAAGGGGGAGTGGGGAAAGGCCACAGAGCCCTGTCCTTGGAGCGACCAGAGCCACAGCTTGATTGCAGCAGGTCTCTCTCCGTCGCTGTGCTGCGGGCAGGCTGAACAGGTTAAAAATGCCATCTGGGGTCTCACTTGAAAGAGGTTTTACAAGCAATGGGATTTTATTACAAGCATTCTAGTAATGGTGTGATTTCTGCGTTGATCTGTGGTGGCAGGGTAGGGGCTGGGAGCAGGGCTGCCCTCCACAGCCAGGGTGGCACAGAGCAAGTCCTGGGGATCTGCTCCTGCCACCAGACCGGGGGTGACCTCCCTGGGCAGAGCCACTGGGCATCCTGCTGCCAGCACCAGGGAAAATCCTTTTCCCTCGCTTGACATCTGCCCTTACCAGATCTGTTCTGGAGAGACATGGGCTGGGTTTAAACACTTTGCCCTGTGGTAAAACAATGGGAATGTGAGAGACCAAAACATCTGGAGACACGTGGGAAGATGCCAGCAGAACCCCCTGGTGCCTGTAGACCGTGTTGTGGAGCTCAAAGATCTTCCCCGGGGCTCTGGGAAGGGGCCGTGGGCACTGCCTGACTGTAGGGCACAGGGCCCTCACCCCAAACCCTGTAGCACATGGCAGCGGTGGCATCCTGTTCCAATCACCCGTCCTCCCACTCGCGCCAAGCCGGAGCTCATTATGGGCAACGCTGTTTGTTTGTTTTGTTAATCGACACAGAGAGGCCCTGTCTGGGCTCGTGCTGCTCAGCCTCGCTCTTCTGAGCCCCATCCCTGTCCCTGGCAGCTCAGCATTCGAAGCCAATTTTCCAGTGTGGTTTCTGTGGCCTGGGAATGTATTTCAGGATCCTTGTTTGGAGACCTCGATCAAAACTGTTCCATCGCCCTCCTTGCTCTCCACCGCTTCTCCCCTCATGCTGCCTGTGATCAAACTACCCTCCTTGTGCCAGCTTCACACGCTGTCCCCTTGCAAGCACCTCCTGGGACTGAGTCGCTGGGAGAAGGATGGGGGGCACTGGCCGGGTGATGCTGAGCTTCCCTGGCCACTTGCAGGAAGTGCCACCCAGAGCCCCGCTGTTGCTCGCCTTTGGGGCAGTCCCTGCTCTGGCGAGGTGACAAAAGGCTCCTTTGGAGTAAAATGCAAACCCCACATCTCACTGACTCACCTACCACAGTGATTCAGTTGCTAAAAGCACCCTTGGATCAGTGCAGTGCTGGGAGCATCTACCGGGTACCAGTGAACCTCGGACCAGTTGTTATCCAGAGATCTCCTGTAGACAGCAGTGGAAGAGCCACTTTTGAGGCTGTCCTGATGGTGATTTTTCTGCCTTCTTTGGAGCACATCAGACCCACCTGAACTTGGATAAACCAGAGAACAAAGTTCTGCTGGGGAAGGGTAGCAGCTGAAGCAGATCTCTTCAGCAGGGGGGATGCTCTGTGTGGGCAGGGACACTGGCAGGGCCTTCTCTCCCCTGAGAAGCTGTCACAGCCACTCTCAGCTGCCAGCATGACAAGAAGCCAAGGTAAAGCTGCAGCTGGCATTTGCCACCGCAAGCCAGCAGTGCTGTGGAGAGAAGCTGGACTGCTCCCATCTCCAGCCTTCCTCACCCCCACCCCCCAACACCTCCCACCTTTTGCTGGCACAAATGTTTTTGTAGCCAAGCAATGGATAGAGCTGGCTGAGAAAAGCCACCTTTTAAACAAAAGCCACCACTGCTTCTTCTGCCTGGTTTCTGCTGGTTCCAAACATGCCCCCTGTGGCAGGCTGGTGCTCCTGGCTGTGCTTCATACAGCCCTGCTTTCCTCCACATGTGGATGCTGTGGGAAGAAAAATAAAGGCCAATGAAATCTATCAGGTGATAAAACCTTTTTGGAGGATGCGAATGGAAAGAAAATGCTTTCCTCAGCCTCCCTCCACACGCATGGCCAAGGGAGCATCTGTCCTGCTCCGTGTGATTTAGCGGGTGAGACGGGAAAAGCAAACATGGCACGCGAAGGAGGGAAAGCTGTTGGCATGTTTGGCATTCCTTCTTTCCTCATAACCTCGAGAGGAGTCGGAGGCACAGGAAAAGGGCCACGGGAAGCTTGGGATGGCCACTAGTCCAGGCTCACTGGCAGCCACCAGTGACCACAGCCAGCCTGCGACAGGGGGTCCCACAGCCCTTGGATGATTGTGTCTTGGCCCTGAATGCAATGGTCCTTGTCAGGTGAGGAAGAGGGTGGAGCTGGCCACAGGGCATTGTGAGAGCCCAGCACGCCTCCCCCTCCTCTCCCAAGGCTCCACACCACGTGCCTCCCTCCTCCTGCTCTCTGAGCTCAGGGAACATGTGTCTAGCAGATTTTTATGAACTGTGTAGCCTTCCCCTGCTTGCTTTCAGTCTGGTTTTTTTTTCCTTCTCCCTGCTTGCTTGACAGAATTTAGATTAGACAAAACATGAGATCATTTCTGCCTGCAAGAAAAAAGGAAGCAAAAGAAAAGAGGGGGTGCTTCTCTCTTTTGCACCCTGTCCCTACCCCCCCATCTTTTCCACCTACATCAGCTCTGTCCCCCTCTCCCAGCAGGTGGATTTTTGACTTTCCAGATGTGATGAATGTCCATGGCAGACCTGCTGCTTGCCACCACCTCATCCTCAAACCATCCCTCTCTCTCCCCATGCCTGATTGAGCTGTTTGCTCTTGCCTTGCTGCTGTGGGCCAGGCTGGATGGCTTCACACTCCGGTGGTCTTGGGCAGCACTGCACCTTCCAGCCACAAGCTGAAGGTTTCCCCATCCTCACTTCTTCCCACTCTCCTCAAAGAGTGATGGTTCCCAGTGAAATGGAAGCAAGAGCCAAACTGGGGCACACTGAACACACTTGGTGTTCACAGGGTGAAGGTGGGAGCCTGTTGCCCAGCTGGAAGGTCTCCTGCTTGAGAATAGCCCCTGGCCTCTGGGGACCTTCTCCCCTTCCCCAGCAAAAGCTGTGGGGAGGGAGCACTGCTGTGGCTTTTCTCTTTTCTTTGTGTTTTCTCCTCACCACTGCTCCCCTCTCCATGGAGGAACCTGCAGTGAGTTCTGTGGACACCTGGAGGAGCTGGAAAAATGATCTAACGTGTCCCAGGGACTTGCAGAAATGGAGGGAGGTGTGAGAGAGTGGGAGGAAGGCAGCTCTGTAGCCATGAGCTATGTGGGCAGCTGGGAGGTGGGAGGATTTTCCCCTGTTCCATGGTTTCCAGAGAAACTTGCCTCTAGGTAGAGAGGAGGATGTCCCAGGCTCCAGTTAGTGCCAGAGTCCCAGTGCTTGAGAATGCTGAGATCATGTCAGTCCCTCCTCCCAAGGAGCAAGCAACAGGACGAGAGGAAGCAGCCTCAAGTTGCCCTGGGCAGGGTTTAGGTTGGACCTGAGGAACAATTTCTTCCCCTCCAGGGCTGTCCAAGGATGCCCAGGGCAGTGGTAGAGTCCCCGTGATCCCTGGAGGGGTTTCCAAGCCATGGAGCTGTGGTGCTGAGGGATATGGGTTAATGATGCCCTGGCAGTGCAGGGGGAATGGTTGGGCTTGATGGTCTTTTCCAACCCAAACAATTCTGTGATCATGCAATACACACACACAAACTGTTCTCTAAGCCTGCAGGCAGCCAGGAGAAGCATGTTTGTGTCCCTGAGCATGGAGAAGGATGTATGTGTATATCTCGCAGGCTCTTTTTTTCCCCCTCTTCCATTTCCTTTTCTCTCCCTGACCTTCCTCTTGGAGAGGACACCTGTATGACTAACTGGAATTTAATGGAGACTGTTGAATAAACAGCCCAGGTTGCAGCCCTGACATCAGGCTGTGTTGTGACTGTGCTGCCCAAGCACCAAGCAATGTCCAAGGACCACGTCTGAATGCTGTGCCCACTCTGGAAGAAGAAAATATCTCTCAGGTTTATTAATTGAGAAGCTCACTGACTTAGCAGCCCTTAAGTATGCTGAGAAACATCTGGCTGACTTGTGGGTCCTATCCCCAGCCCAGATGACCTCAGAAAGGGGAAATCCAATGGTTGGCCTAGGCTGCAGTAACACTCCTGAGAAAGCAGAGAAGCTCAGGTCTGGGTTAAATGTTTTCAGCTAATAACACCACACTGGCAACCCGAGAATTTACACATCAAGTCTAACCTAATAGCAATTTGAAAGTGAATAAACACAGTTCTGACTGTCCTTTGCATCTCCTCCTTCCGTCCTTCCTGGTGGCTCCACGTACCGATCACGAGATGGGACATCAACTGCGGGCAGGCGGAGGCTGCACTAGACCTCTAATTGCCATTCAAAATCCCCCACATGCTGAGAAACATCCTCACCCCAAGGATGAAGCTGTCCCGAGTCCCAGAGGAGTGGGGGAGGCACAGCTCGATGAGTTATGGCCCACCATGATGTCACGGCATGGAGAAACGCCAGGAGCCTGGTACATCATCTCACCAATATAGCAGCCTGAGCTGTTCACGGCAAGAGCAGAACATCTTGAATCCCAAAGTTTCCAATACTTTCCAGTTCTTTGGAAGCCTGGTGAAATGTCATCTGCTCACTTGCAATGCAGTGGGATACTGCTGAGTGGGAGCCAGCCCTGGCCTGGGTGGAAGCTGGGAGATCCATCCCACAGCTGATGTTTGGGAGGATGGTGCAGCAGTGGTAGGTGTTCTGTGAGAAGGCACCATGTGTTGACATGTTTCCAGCATGGCTTGGTGGAAAAAGAAAAGCAATCCCAGCAATTTTCAAAGCACCAGATCCATCTGGAGCTAAACTGCAGCACCCACCAGAGGAGCATCCTCCTTCCCACTGCCACCACAGTGTAACCACAGCCTGGCCTCCATCCTGGCACTGGGAACTTCCCACGGAGAGGCAGCAGGGGGTCCTGAGGGGCTTCCACAGCCCAACTCCCTGGAAGCTGCAGGGAAGGTGCTGAGAGCAGGGAACACCCCAGCATTTTTACTGGGGCATTTTTACATCCTCCTCCTCCCTGCTGGGCTCCTGTCCCTCAGTGGCTTTCCTTTCCTTCTGGAAAAAGGATAGGAAAGGGGAAAGGAGAAAAATCCCCTCTGGAAGGAGGGAAAGAAAGGGATAACTCCCCTCCTGCCTAAAACAACACAGCACACTCAGCCCTTGGTGGTGCTGTGAACACTCCCCCCCACCCTCCCCTTACGACCCAGAGCCTGTTTCCCACAAAACATCTCCTGGAGGCTTTACTGCTTCATAGAGCCTGAAAATTCATGTCTTCCCAGTTGCTCGTTTCCCTTTGCCCTGTGTTTGCTGGCCGGGCACCCATCCTGCCCTGTGCCCGCATCCGCCCATGTGGGCTCCACGCTCCAGCCCCCCTGTTTTTGGGGCCAGGGGGCCCGGCGAGCTCCAAGGCGCACTCAGCGGCACACAAGTCTCCTATTATAGCTTATTAGAGGGCTATTATAGACTCACTCATTTAGAGAATTACTCATTTTTTAGGCCTTTCAGGAACTTTAATGAGTTGTTTTAAGCACATGCAGCAGATGTGGCCTTGGGATGAGCTCCTTTGAAACTCTCCCTCCCCCAGCCCATCAGGGGCAGCAGCACCCAGCCGGGACCTGCCTTCATCCGAGAGGAGTGGGGCTGGTGATCGTTGTCCTCGCCAAACCTGAGCACCTCCAGCCCAGCTCTGCACCCACTGCTCCTGGTGAAAGACCAGACACCCCAAACCAGCCTGGTGCTGGCTCTCTGTTGGTTTGCTGGGTGGAGGATTCCCGGGGGGTGCAGAAGAGGGGGAAAAAACACCATGGAAATAAGAAGGTTGGGGAGGATGGGTGTTCGAGGCTGCTTGGGGCCAACTTGAGGTTTGTCTGTGGGATCTTTTAGGAAGGGAATCGAGTGTCTGTTGGTGTGTCAGGATCAAGCGTTAAACACTGCTCCAGAAAGGCCAGGGAGGCTCGGGAACAGCCGAGAGCACCGCGTGCCAGTTGGCTGACGATAGGTGCAAAAAATTCACATGGCTCCTTATTCCCACCCCTCTCCCTTCCCAGCCTCACCCCTTCCCAAAGCCACCACAAAGGATTAGGCTGTAATTTGCTGAGCTGGTGGATGATGCAAGGCACTGCCCCGTGAGAACAGCAGCCTCCCAGAACACGCCGATACTCAGCCCTGGTCTCTGCCTCCTCCCAGAAATCTCCTCAGAGTTTTTGTTCCTTTTATTTTTTGCTCTTTTGGATATTCAACAATGTATTTGTGAAACCTGGACCAAATTATAGCCCATTACCCAATGCAGCTCGTTCCAAATCCCCTGCATTGCTGCAATCAATAAAGGGGAAGCCAGCTCAGATCGCAGCCCGGCGCACGAGCCAAGCGCCGTTCCCAGCCCCGCTACAGGTTCCCCCTGACACTCATGGGCTCGTTCCTCTTCCCGTCCCCTCGTGCGGTGCAGGACGGCTCGCTTCTGCCAACCCGCAGCCTGGAGAAATCAGGATGGGGTTTAACGAGGGGGGAATAAAAAAGGGGGGAAAGGGGAAAGGAAAAGGAAACCCAAGACTTTGGGCGCAGGGAAATCTTCAGGCCGTGCTGGAATGTAGGTTCTAATTGGAATTTATTCAAACACCCCCGGATTCCAGGTTACACGTGCAAAGCGGTTGCATATGCAGGAGGTGATCCCTGAGGAGAAAGCGGCAGCAGAGTCAGGGATGGGGAAGCAGCCTCGGTCCTGCTGCACCGAGGGGTGAGGTGGGGAATGCTGGCAGAGCCCCTCTGCCCTGCGCTGCTGGCAGCAGGGACAGGCTCCGCTCCACTCCATCCTGCCCAGCACGGCACCTTCCCTTGCCGAGGGCCACCACCAAAACCTTGCAGGGCCCAAAGATGCGAGCCGCTTGGAAAGACACCCACGTGTGACTGTTGACAGGGATTCCTGTATCCTCTCTGTTTCTTTATTATTTATTTTACCTGCCTCTGTAGCGCTGCTGGAGCCAAGGAACCATCTAATCACGCCTACCTGCTTTGCTGCGGGAGAGAGTGTCGGGAGATAAAGCATAAGGGCCAACCCGGAGCTGCAGAGAGCGTCGGGGTCTTTCACGGCCGCCGGGAACGAAGGTGTCAGTTTAAATTGCACTGACAAGAAGTTGCCTTTGGTGCTTCGCTGCTGAACCTGCTTTGGTTCAAATACGAGTCAGCGAGCGTGGAAGTGACTGGTTAAAGGAGTTAAGTGTTCCCATCTATCCGAGGGAGTCGGAGCTTTACCTGCAGTAGCTGCTGCACGGTGTGGTCACTGCCAGCGCTGGTACTGGAACCGCGATGCCGGGGCAGATGCAGGAGTTAAATTATCCCCTAGAAGCCATGCCCTGCTGCAGGCACCGGGAGGGGGTCAGCTTATGGGGCAGGGTGGAGAGGCACCATGCAGGCGAGTGAACTGCACTGAGCCTCCTTCTGTGGCTGCAGCATCCTTCGGCTCAGCACTGTCACCTGGCAAAGCAGGAGAATAAGAGTGAGCTCTGGTGGGTGCTCGCGTGGGTGGGTGCCCAGCTTCCTGCACAGGGCTCCCCTGGCCAGCCAGCAGCTCTGACATGGGCTATGATGCTGCAGCTGGGGGCAAGAGAGCGGAGAGACGAGTGTTTTGCAGCAAATCTCATTTTCTGGAGAGCTCTGCTTCACCTGGTTTTGTGGCCTTCAGGTTAAGTAGCAGCTGCAGCACGGGCTTGGCCAGTCAGCGCTAAAAATACATGCCCCATTAACCCAGTTACATGCCCAGCAGTGAGAGGGAGCAGCTATTTGCCTCCGTTGCCCTCAGCAGCAGTGCTCCCCCGTGCCCCCCTGCTCCCCCTCCCCAGAAGCACTCGCACAGAAAATGCACAAGCGCTCTGGGATGCCTGCCAGGAAAACATCATCAAATGGAAACCAAAGCTTGCTCCCTAAAAGCTCAGCTTAGCCCGCTTTCTCTTGCGTTTCCTTTTCTGCGCATTCACTTGTTTTTCCTCCCTACGAGCCGCAACAAACTGCTCCTTTGGCATTTTTTAAGCTCCCCGGGTTGGAGCTGTAGGGTCTGGCGTGCCCATCACCGTGCCTTTGGGCACGAGGGAGGAGACGGAGCCCTCCGGGGCTGCAGGGCTTCAAAACGTGGCTCGTGATGGAGTGGTTTCTGCCGACGCTCGGCACGTCCCAGCTGCTCTCCCAGCGCTGCATGTGGCAAGCTGGGAAAAGAAATGGTTTCCAGGAGGAAAGCCATCTCTGCAGGAGCGTCCAACGTCAAGCCTGTCCCTGCTCCCCTCCCCTGCACCCCACACAAGCGTTTCTTAGAGCCCTTGCTCCTTTTCAGCCACAGTGACTTGTCAGACCTCATCAAGGGACAAAGAGGGACCAGAGGGCTGGCAGGAGAGCTGAAGGGCACAGGGAGCGCACTGGGAGCGCACCGGGAGGGAGCTGGCACTGCAGAGGGGCACACACGTGCCCAGGCTGTGCCGCTGTGTCTGGAACGGAGCTCTGCTGGATTGCAGACTGGTTACGCCACATACCTGACTCCTCTGAGGGGATAGGATAGGATAGAGGAATAGAAAAATTTTCAGTTGGAAGGGACCTACAGTGACCAGCTGCCTATGAAATATGAAATGCTCAGTTGATTGATTAGCAGCATTTTCCTGTGGCCTGTGGGAGCCAAGTTCAAGTTCCCAACAAGCACAGGGGCAGAAAAAAGGCTGTGGGTATTTTTTCCTCCTTTCCCTCTTCACGGAGCTGGCAGCTCTCCTGCCTCTCTTATCTTTTGCCGAACAGAGCGCCGAATGATTCTATTCCAACATGAGAGTTGCAGCTGGAGGCCGATGTGTAAATACTAAATGTATAAACAGCGAAGGGGGAAAGCGTGAGGCCGTGGCAGAAACCTCCCTGTCACTGAAAAGACTCTGTTCAGCGGACGGGAGGGGAGAGTTCAGCTGAAGTAGAACACAAATAGAGTCATACAAATATCTAAAGTGCTCTCATCATTTGCTTATCCCAGGGAATGAAATTCACCTCGGGAGGCACGCTGCCGAGCCCAGAAATCATCTGTTTTCTGCGTCAGGGCCTCGTGGAGCGTCTGCGCGCTGGGGGATCGCTCGGCTTGTCCCAGAGCTCCCGGGTGTTGCCTACAGCTGATAGATGGGCCCTGATTTGTAAGCGTGGCTCTGGCTCAGGAGAGCCTTTGTTTTCTTGCTGTCGTTTCCAGGAAATGAGGCGTTCGCTGGAAGTGAGCAGTCTTGTTTTATATCGGTGACTGCAAAGAAATCTTCCTTTCTTAATGCAATAAACTAATAAAAGTTGACAATAGCATCTGTTCCCAGGGTTTAATCTGCATATAGATCAGGAACATGGTGATTCCAGCAGTAGGAAACAAGATTTTGATGAAAGTAGATAAGATGGAAAAAATCTCATCCGGAAAGCGACGTTAAGGAAAGGCTGAGGCTGTGACTGTGATGGGAGATTTCAAAAATTACGTACTCTCAATCAGATTGATCTGGGATCATACCTGGGCTCTCTGCCCATCACATGGGACACACAGAGTTTACTCATGTCCCGCTGCTGTGCAGTGCCTGCCCTGGGCTGCTTCAGCCTTTGCTCCCCAGTTGTGTCCCCTGTGTGAATGCTGAGGGAGGGGATTTGAGGTTTATACTGGCTCCAGCTTTGGGGTTTTTCTCCTTCTAAGCAGCAAGTTCAGGGTGAGATGTGATATTGGACCGCCTGGCCGGGGCTTGGGGTGGAGACTTGGCACTAAAAAATTACTGATTCAGCTGCTGCCTGAAGGAAAGAGAAATAGAGGTTAGAGGCAGGAGAAGATGAGGATGAAAGTACCTACAGATGCTGAAAGCTAAGGAGCAACTTCGTATCTTAGCATCTATAGCTGAGAGGGTCTCTTTGCACATCTTGTGAGATGCTTCTGTGCTGCTCTGTTCATCCCAGAGTGGTTTGAATCCCCAGAAAGTCAGGGTAGGAATTTTCCCAGGAAACATTTTCTGCAAATCGCTGCCATACAGATGGTGCGCGGCACAAATGCTTGGGGTCAGTGGAGCTTGGTGACCCATTGTGCAGACACACACCTTGGCCTCCCAGGAGGCTTTAGTGGGGTGAGACAAGTGCTGGGAATGACACATTGCTGCAGCTGGTGGGACCTGTAGGAATATCCTGGGATGGCAGCAAGCTCTAGCCAGAATCACAGTGAAATTGGGAATCGCGGAATATTTTGGGCTGGAAGGGACCTTAAAGATCATCTCATTCCAGTGCCATGGGCAGGGACACGTCCCACTAGACCAGGTTGCCCAAAACCCCGTCTAACCTCCCCTTGAACACTTCCAGGGATGGGGCATCCATAACTTCTCCTGCTCCTTTTGCCCCGGAGTTTCTCTGGGAAGCCTGTGTCCAGATAAATGTTCTTTTCAGAAACAAGTAATCCTGGGTGGTCATGATGCTCCTGCTCTGGCTGCTGCGTCAGTGGTGGCCCTCCCAGCTGTCCTCTGCGTTGGGGGCAGGACATCTCTGGGGGGGGCCATGAGGAGAGGGTGGGGAGTGGCTGGAGATGGGTGGAGGTGGAGTGGTCCAGGAAGGAAGGAGCTGGTGTCCCTGTGCCAGGCAGCACTGCATCCCTGCTGATGGTCCATGGGAGCTGGCAGGGGTTCCACTGCCCGTCCTGGCTCCTCGGCCATCCCCTCCTGACATCAGAAACATGCTCCTGAGGCCGATTGCATCATCACGCAGAGGAAATGACCTCATAGGGAGGGCAGCAGCAGAAACTGAGATGCCAGGTGATGGCTCCCGAAATATTGTGGCCATTTTCATGCAAATGTCCTTGGTGGCAGCGCGGGAGGGGGAGAGGAAAGCGCAGAGAAATCTGATGTGTCGGCAGAATTGTTTCTATACAGAATATTTTTCAAAGACTTCAATAAGGCAACAGCAGCGTTTGGAAAAGGAAGAACGAACAAAGAAAACACAGCTGCATCTTCAGTCCTGAGAGGAAGGAGGGTGGGTATGCGGCGATCAATCCCGGCTGGGCTTGGGACGAAGCGTCGGGGGCAGATCGGGGCAGATAGCGTCTGTATTTTTCCGCAAATATTTGGCGATTCGGATCAGTTTGCTTTAGCTGCTTCTTCCCCCCTTTTGTGTTCCCACTCCACAAACATTAGCACTATCAACTTGTACTGGCAAGAGTGCTCTCAGTGGGAGATTTCAACAGCTGATTCATCGAGGGTTCGCAGGAAACAGAATTTTAAAGGGAAATTTGCATCGTAAGTGCTTTCCACGTTCGGCTCATCAAGGCGCGCGCACAACGCCAGGAGACATTCCTGGCCAGTTACAGCAGAGCTCGAATATTGGCGACGGAGCCAAGGGGTAGCAATTCTCCAGCGGACGTTCAGCTGGTCAGTGGGAGCCGCCGAGGCCTCGAGCCACTGCCACGGGGTGTTCACGGGGCCCGTGGGACTCGCAGGGCTTAGGGCGACTGTGCCGGGGGCGAGCTGGCTGGTGGGTGCACGGAGCCTAGGAGAGGAGCCCAGAGAAGTTCCCAGGTGCTGTGAGCCAGAGCTCGGCCATGTCCTACAGGCTGACGGTGCCGTGGCAGGGGCTGCAGGAATGCTGGCGGCCGGGCTTGGAGAAGTGCTGACTAGAGATGAGGCACAAATGTTCAGAGAAGCATCCAGCAGCTCAGATGACTATCTCGAACCCTTTTTATCTCCAACTCACTCTGAAACTATTGCACAGAAGTTCTCCCATGAAGTTTGCACCCCATGGTGATTTTTGTTGGATTTGCAGACCCCAAGAATTGTTCCCGGCTTTCCCAGCTCAGTGTGTTCATTTCTTATTCTGGCCAAAGGCTGGAGGAACAAAGAGGCCTGGGGGAAGAATATTAAACAGGAGCTACAGACTTCTAAAAATGTCCTCAAAAGGGGTTCGTGACCTGTGCAATGGCTCGACTTAAGGCCTGGGGAGGAAGTTATGAGTCTGACTGTAACTTTCTATCCTTTTTTTACTTTACTTTCTGCTTCTCATCACCACCGTTCAGGAAAAAGCCTGTGACACTTTGCCTTTAGTATCCCTGGGTTTACACCAGCACTGCTCCAGTGCCGTGGGGCACAGCCCAGTGCTGCCAGGACACGAGCCCTGCCATGGGGAGAGCGCTGGGTAAGCCAGGTGGGAGGCTCCTGTTTGGTACCCCAAAGGTACCCTCCTCCCTTAAATGTTCTGTTTTTCTGCTCCTACTGCACTTTCTTTGTCTTTATTTGCCCAAAACTTTTCTTCTTTGGAGTTACTTAAGACCGAGTTCCAAGGGGTCTGTACCATTTCTTTCAATTAACCTTCATATCAAAGAGATTACACTGTGTTCAGCAAGTGTTTTTGGAGTAAATGCTAAAAAACCCACAGTATCCTGATTTTTTTTGTCTTTTCTGTTATGCCTGGTGGCATCAACACATGCCCGCCACAGCTCTTTCATTCCTAGAGCAGCTCCATCTCTAACACGTACTTCTTTTTTTCTTGTTGGTTTTTTTTTTTAATTTTAATTTTATTGTGCAGCCACCTATGTTTTTCTGCCTCCTTGTTCCGATTTTTTCAAAATATTTTCACTTTCTAACTGCCTACCCAATGGCAGCAGGAGCCTGCCTGTGCTCAGGGGAAACTATTGAATTCCTGTCCATTGCTCTGAAAGCAGCATTGCTCCCTTTGAAGCTGCAACAGAAGTTCTGGTAGCAACTGTGAAACACTTTCTTCTCCAAGCGAATTTGGTGCTTTGGTATTTAGCTCCCACGAAGCCCCAAAAAGGGATGGGGAGGAGCCATGGGACTTGCTGCAGAAGGCAGGCAGTGGAGCAGGAAGCATCAAAGGAGAGCAGTTGAAGCAGGGGGTGTCCAGGAATAAGCCCCAGAAACCAGCTATTGCTCCAAGGACCCCACAGGTCTTTTTGGTTTGGTTTTGGTTTGGTTTTTTTAAAGAAAAACAGCAGAAAGTAAAGCTGCTGAGCTCTTTGGGAAACCTGGCCACCTTGAACATCCAGGGTTAGCTCCCACCCCTGGAAACCGAGCACTGTGCACCCCCACCCTGACCCAAAGGACCGGTTGTGAGGGACCCGAGCTCTGGTGGCTTCCTCACGAAGGTGTCCAGAGGCAGCAGTGACTTTGTGATGCAGGTCCCGCTGAGACAGACCATGGACAGAGGGGACCAGTTTTGGTCCCTGCCATACATACAAGAAGTGGGCAGGCTGGAGAGGGTCCAGAGAAGGGCCATAAAGAATGGGAAGCTGCCATTTCCCATTTTTAGTTAAAGCGGAATTAAAATGCAGGCTATTTAAAAGTGGAGGTAATGATTAAAGGAACTCATTTGCATTTTCTAGGGAAAGGGAAAGAAGGAAAAGGAAAAGGAAAAGGAAAAGGAGGAAAAGGAGGAGAAAAAAAAAGAAAAAGGAAAAAAGGAAAAGGAAAAAATAAAAAAGAAAATTATAACATAAAAAAAAGAGAAAGAGAAAGAGAGAGAGAAAGAGAAAGAGAAAGAGAAAGAGAAAGAGAAAGAGAAAGAGAAAGAGAAAGAGAAAGAGAAAGAGAAA
>WTSP01017829.1:3939-41979 GCA_025331215.1 Actenoides lindsayi | reverse complement strand
CCCCCTGGCTCCAATCTCCTGTCAGGAGCTGTCAGAGCCAGAAGGTCTCCCCTCAGCCTCCTTCTCTCCAGGCTGAATGAGCCCAGGTCCCTCAGCCGCTCCTCACCACACTTGTGCTCCAGCCCCTCCCCCAGCTCCATTGCCCATTTCTAGTCACGCTCCAGCCCCTAAATGTCCTTTTGGTAACGAGGGGCTGTTTCTGCTGTTCCTCTCCCCTTGCTGGGTGCATCTCAACACCTGAGGAAGGCACCGCGAGCTCCGCTGCCCCCCCCGCAGCACGCTCAGGGGAGCAAGCGCGTATCCCCCGCCAGGCCGCTGCACACGCACATGCTCACACACACATTAGCAGCAGACACATGCTAAGCACACGCACGCATATTAATCACTTTTCTCTGTCTTTCTCCCCCCGGTCTCTTTTCTAAGCTGCGCGTAAAGCCAGAGAGATTAGCTGATCACAGCCGAACGCTGCCCGGTACAAAGCAGACTTCAATGGAGCCCCAGTATAATGGCAGATTACATTAGAGAGAACAGACAGACGTGTCCTTGTCATCCCAGGTTAATATGACTATAGATTAATGCTGTAGCCGTTGATTGTTATGGAAATCCCCCCATTTAGCTCGTTCCTAAAGCACTGACAGTTCTAGCCTCGAATTCGGAGCAGGGGTGGAACTTGTTAATGGATTTCATTTTCCTGCAGGAAGCCAAAGCATTTAAAGGGAGAGGGAGCGCAAATCTGCTGACTTTCTGGAAGCGTTCCAGCGTGCATTGAGTCAGTATGGACATTTAATCCCTTGTTCAGATGCAAAGCAATGCAAAGAGCCATGTTGGTCTTGCCTCTCGAGGAAAAAGGAGGAATTTAGGCTTGGGGAAGTCAGCATTTGTGGGGTTGTCTCTTCTTAAAACCTCCCCTGACCTGGGCACCGAGTGTCCATGGCACATCTCTGCTCCCATACACAGCCCCCACACCTGCAACGGGGACATTTCTGCCAAGGTTGGTTGAGTGATGCCAACTCAGGGACTGTAGCTGATGCCATCCCACTGCTTTGGTGTCAACTTCTAGTTGCAGTTTATTTGCTCGCTTTCCCCTGGCCAGGTGGGAATGCTTCCCAGCCCAGCAGCAGTACTCAGCCACGCTGCTCTACCCCTTTGTAACATCCCTCCCCTTCCATCACTTCATTGCTGTCCCCCTGAGCAATAGGAAAATCTCCAGCCACTCCTGAGCACACCCAGGATCCCTCCATACATCCCTACCCCAATGAATCACTGAGGTTCCAAGCGGGGACTCATGGGACAGAGGACACTCACTCTCCAAAGCCCTGGGTGCAGAAGGGCTCTGATGCCAGCATGCAGGGGCACTGGGATTGCCGGGCCATGGTCACCCCCAGTCAAGGTTTGCTTTGCAGGCATCTCCGTGACATTTAACAGGGGCGTCATCTCCCCCTTCCCCTCCCTGCTCCCTCTCCCAAGGAGGGATAATTAGTCCTTGCGAGATCATCCAAGGAGCAAAAAACTGCTCTTTGACACTTTCAGCATTGTTTTTACTGCCTGGTGGGGAAGTTCAGTGACATTTCACCACTGACCAAAAGGTTGCCTGTGGTAAGTGATTAAATCCCAGCACCTCCCTCTGACCCATTTTTTGCAGTGACAAAACAAACAACATAGAAATGAAGCCCCAAGAAGTGGGGTGGGTTTTTTCAGGGTGCAGGTGGCATCCCGGGCTGGGGTCAGGTTCATTACCAGCAGCAGTTGCTGGGCCAATCAACTGGGAGGGGCCCCAGCCGGGATAAACAACCCAACCAGCCAATGGCAGAGTCGATACCACACTGAGTTCCCACTCCTATAGAAGGGGAGTGCTGGACCAGGGGGGGTTTGCCTGGTTTCAACTTGCTTCAGTGTGAAGCTTCAGTGCAGCTGGAGCAGGGTAAGTTGCCGTCTCGAGCACCAGTAGAGCCTTCCTGGCCTCTATCACTGCCATTGTCTGTAATTTCATCAGTACTGGTGTTTTCTTCTTTGCGTTGTTGGTGCTTAGTTGCCAGTGCCAGAGCACCCTGCATTTTCTTACAGCCTGTAGTGAGAGGTGCCTGTGAGCTCCCAGCAGGAAAGCAAAATAAGGAGGTTCTTGCCACTTGCTGAAATACTCTGTCTTTTAGGAGAATCCTGCTGTCAGCTGGAGTTTATAGGAGCAAGGACTGTCTTTTACAGCAATTTTTTGCATTCCTAGCATAGGGGATACCTGATGTTGAAGGGAGCTTTGGGATGCTGCTGAAGCACACGTGATGCATAGTAATGATGCTAATGAATCCCCCCTCCCCTAATTGGTCCCGGTCCCAGTGGTTATGCATCCTCCCTGTCCCAAGCCTTGCTCTGCGCTGTCAAACTGGCATTTTCCCCAGGAAGCCGGGTTGCCTCTGCCCTGGGGGGGGCGGGGGTTGCTGTGGAGATGCCTTGGAGGGTCCCACACTTTGGAGCCTGACTTCAGGTGGAGGAATGAGCAGCAGATGAGAGTGGGGAGGGACAAAGCTGTCCCTTCTCATGCAAATGTCTCTGGGGGGACGGGGAATGAGAGGGAGGGAGAGAGACACAGGGGCTCCTATCGCCGATAGAGACGCTGCTTTGTTTCTAATTAATTAGCATGTTTTTCAAAGCTTTCCACGAGTCGTTAGCAGCTTTTTAAGGGCGTTTTGCCAAAGAGCATTTAAATGGAAATCCCCCTGAGATACAGTAGATTCTTTGCAGGGTCTCACTGGAAGGTAGATTCTTCCCAGGGGAAACCAACCCCTACCTCCTTGTTTAATTTGGGGCTTTATTTGGATCTGGGGGATTATCGTGTGCCCCGGGGCGGGGGGGGCATTCCCGGCTGGCAGCCCCTGCTCCTGGGGATGCTGCTCTGCGGCTCCAGCTCCTGGTCCCGCAGTGGGACCCAGGGTGGGTGGCTGCCGTTCGCCTCCATCCTCCCTCACCCTCGGCTGGTTCCCCTGCCACGGTGCGGACACGCAGTGACTTTTCGATGGAGCGAAATACTCTCGCCCCGGTTGCAGAATGCTGGTGTCGGAGGGGTTTTCCCCCACCCCTGTCTCTAAACGGTTGGTGTCACTGCTGATGCTCTTCGGACCTCCGCGGGGTTTCGTCAGGGCTGCGGGGCATCGGTGTCCTGAAAGCGAACATGTTTGAAGCTGCGTGGCTAGAGAGCATCGCTGTCCCAGGCCCATTTTCTCCCGCAGCGGGGCTGAGTTTCTCCCCCCCGGGACCCAGGAGCAAACACCAGCAGAGGAGATGCGGGGGCTGCATGGTGGCCACGAGTGCAGGTGGAAGGAGCTCTTGCTCTGGGCACCGGGTGGTTGGATGAGTTTGTCACCTGCCCTCTTTAACCTGCCTATGATGGCTCTGACATGAAATGGGTGAAATCAGCCGAGGTGGAAAGGGAGGTCCTGGCTGGGTCTGGAGCGGCACAGCACAATTTCCCAAAGATTTACAGGCTGAAGCCATCTATCAGCATTTGATAGGCCAAGCTATCAAGACCGGATCCCTAAATCAGCATCTGGAGACACAAAGTAAGGTACCCTGATGGACAGAAGCAACGAGGCGCCTGCAGCATCTCCCCACCGTTCCTCAGTCCAGATGCAGATTCAGGCAGATACCTTCCCATACGTAGCTCTGGCAGGGGCTGCAGGTCCCAGCGCTGGGCTCAGCGGTGGCCAGGCTGGAAGCTCTGTCATTAGATTAAGGCTGTTCCAGAGCCTGGCTTTGCCCTTGCCGCTTTGTTGCCGACCAGGTGGCAACTCAAATGTTCCTTTCCAAAACAAAGGTTACATCTTCCCAAGCTGAAGGTCTCGATGAGAAGCCTGAAACCAAACTTCTCTGACATGAACTTGCACATTTTGCTATAGAAAGGGTGTTGCAATTTTGCTACTTTCACCAAGGACAAGGAATTTCACATCGTTTATTGCACGGGCATGCGCCTGGGAGGTTTTCACGGCCCTGTGATTTATGCCGGGGCCCGAGTTATAACTCACATTTCTGTTTAAAACCTAAACACTCTAATAGTGGTGGCTATTACTGTCATCACGTACCAGCCGCACTTCTGAGATTCAATCTCGCCAGAGCTGGCCTACGTGATATTATCTGTGTATTTGTCTGCCTGATGGAGCTGCCTTTATTTTTTCTTTCATATATTGCTGTCTCAAGGACTGTTTTCCAAGCAACAATTCATGTCTCCTTCAGTCATCAGTGAAAACAATCAAGCTCAATTTTATTTTTGGCAGAAATCAAATGCTAAATGAGATCTTGGAATCATAAACAAGAGTGATGTAGACAAATCAGAGGGAATTTGGAGGAGAGCAGCATAGATGATGAAGGGGCAGGAGGGGACTGGCTGATGGGGAAAGATTAAAATAAGTAAACACTTCCAGCTAGGCTAAGAGAAGACTAATGGGGAGCATAATAGCTGTCTAGCAGTATCTGAAGGGTGTAAACACTGACGAGGAAGAGATATGGTTTGGAATGGACCAAAAGCAGTGGAATAAAGGTGCTGGAACTCAACAAAGGGAACTTCAGCCTCGACACTGGCACAGATTGCCTCTCTGCTGATACGTGGTGCCACGGACTAGCCGAAAGAAAGCGGGGTAGCTGCTGCCGGAACGCTTTGAGCCTGCAGAGGAGAACATCCCTTAAATAAATAATTGTCCCTGGAACATTTTCAGTTTTATGCTATCTTTCCTTGTAACTAGCGGAGATGAATGAATAATCCATGATGGATAGGGCTTGCTCAAAGAATTTTGTCGCTGACATTGCTCACAGTTTGCTGCTGAATGGATCACACTTTCCTTCAATTCATCTATTGCTTCAGCTTACCTGATTCATTATTTATTTTTGGGGGGTGAGTGGTTTCATTTGATGGGCTGCCTGCTGAGAGTGCTGGGTGTGCAGCTCCAGGAGCCATGCTAGAGCAGTGGTGGCTCCTGTATGTCATCCTCCTGCTCTGAGTTCAGATGGACACAGCTCTGCTGATCAAGAGAACAGGAAGGAGATCACCAGAGGTTTGACTTTCAGGAAGAGAATCGCTGGGGGAAGGAGAGTGGATGAGCAGAAACAGAGTGTTTTACAAAATGAAAGACCTTTTCTCTCTGGGTCATGCCAACCTTACTGAGCAAAGGGGAAAAACCTAAACAACCAAAGCCTCTGGTTGAACAGGCTGGGTTGCTTTGTGGCTCTCAGCATTTGCAGAAAGACACGAGGTTCTTTCTCTGCGGTTATGGCGATAACCTGCTCAGACTCGTGCAAATGGGCTCTGGTGAGGAGTCTGGTAACTCTGACCTCCAATGTTAGGAAATCCCACCCTGCCTGCCCAGGCTGCATGTGATGGCTCCTCATTTTCCAAGTCACTGGAAACAAATAATTGTATGTCAGCACAGTTTCCATCCCTAGCTGTGTAATGGGCTTGTGGGTCTGTCTCTGGTTTGCTTGCTCAGTTTCCTGCAAGGACTCTGGAAGTGAGTCTTGGAGAAATACTGTATCTGAGCTCAATTAATCAGCATCCCATAAAAGGACTGACTGCTTTGATTGCCTAGTAGAACATACAAGGTGGGTAAAAATAATTGTAATAGCAAGAGGTGGAGAAACATGGCTGGCCCACAGATGTGTTAGGGCCCAAGGCATTGCCTTCAGCAGAGTTTCTTCTTTCTAAATTCGCTTTTCCTGCTGCAGAACACACCAGCCACAACAGGAAACAAATCTGGACAGAGCAGATTAAAGTTTAAATTCAGCTGCAGTCCCACAGATTTTTTCCCCCTCTCAGGCTTTGGTTACTGCAGCGAATTAAGCTGCAGGCACGTGAGCTGGTGAACAATTAATGCCCAGTCCCTGCACATGCCCAGGAAGCAGCTGTCCCTCTGCAACACACAGCCCTCATCGGGGTGAGGCCAATGCTGTTGGGAACATCTCTGACACCATGAAACAATTTGGGCTAGGAAGTGAAGAACAACATGTTCTAAGACAGGATGGAGCATGCAACATATGGCCATGGACTTGTGTGTGGCCACAGTGAAAACTCAACTTTACCTCTGAAAAATGGTGTTCAGTGGCTTCTGCTTTTCTGCCAGGCACCAGCTCAGTAATGAGTCAGGAGATGGACAACTTCCCAATGTCATCAGCAATAGTGTTTTAGTGCTTCTATTCCTCCGAGCACTGATGCTGATAGCCCTGAAGCTGAGCTGGGCAGGCTGGTGGGACCAGACAGTGTCTGACCAGACAGTTGGCTAGAGGGCGGGAGACTCCATGTCTCCCTGAACTGGCACCCATGGCTGATCCTGGCTCTCTCCTCCCCACACCTTCCCCTTCATCCCACTTCTCCTCCTCACAGGAAGAAAGAGGCAGAGGGCAGGGGGAGGCAGGCAGGGCTTTTAGCACAAGCTCTCAGGAACAGCTTTGAGCCAGGCACTAAAACATCCAGGAGAAATGCTTGTCTAGGGCTTTTCACTAGACCATTTCAAAGGAAACTGTAAGTTGCTGAGCTGTGGAAAGGCACTGCTCTGGAGAAGACAGGCCGTGATCTACTCTCCTGAACACAGCTGTAAATCTGGAGCACCATGTCTGAGGCAAATGTAGTTCATTGGGATTTACCGCAGCGTGACAGTGAGCAGGACTCTGCCCTGGTGCCTACGGAATTAAACCCACAAGGTCAACCTGCTCTGGGCAAAACTGGAGGATTTTCAGCAAAGCTTCCAGCAATAGATGTGCCTGTGTCCTTAGAATAAAGGTCTCCTGTCCTCTACCCTGACAATGCCTCTGCTGGGACCCAGGGATGCAGAGGGGAGGTTTATCTTGTGGAGGCAGGTTAGTCCCAGCTCCAGCTCATGTTGTGCCAGGAGCTCCCAGATTTCGGGTCTGAGTGGGGATGTTCAGTCCATTGGCAACAGGACAGCTGTTTGGATTAGTGAAGAATTTGGAAATGGGCTGGTTACCTGGCACTGCTGGTCAGCAGGCAGCCAAAAGCCCTTTGTCAAATAAACACCAGCCAGGATCCATCTGGAGTCCTGCTAAGATGTACAGAGACCTTCTGGACTAGTTGCTCCAGACAATAGCACAGGCAGGTCCCTGGGCTGCCTCTCCTCCAAGCCCTGACATCTGCTCCAGGCTGGGATGCTGTAAGCCTCTCCGTGGGCTTTGCAAAGGAGCTTCTTTGCCCCATCTCACACCCCTGATCCATCCCTTCCCTTTCTCCCACCAGCTTTACCCTTGCTGGTGCTAGGGTGGCCAGGTTTGAACTTCAGCATCTGTTGCTCTTTTCCTGCCGGGGTGGGTGACCCTACACTGCTGCTTTTCTGCCCTACTGTGACAGAAGGAAAAGGAGGGTCACTGCTTCTTCCCAGCCACCTTGGGCTCCCCTTTGTCACTCGTCTTTCTTCCCCAAGCCAAGAACCAAACCGAACGCCCAGGAGCTGAGTCCACACTGGCAGCACAGCTCAGGAACACCAGGAGCTGCTGCCATGGGCATCACCCACCCTGTTCCCACGCGTCCCAATGTAGGTCCCAGCCTGCCCCTGATGCCTGGTTGATCCTTCCTGACTTCCAGGCATCCGTGAGGATTTGCACATTTTCCTGTGTAAACAGAAACTGGCCACAGCTGCTCAGTTCAGCCTCGGCTCTTTGCCACGTGTCGTGCCGGTGCTGCGTGGGGATGCTGCTGAGCACAGACCTCCCCCCGTGCCCCTCCCGGCTGAAGGTCATCCCCAGCAGATGCTGCTGTACGGGGGGTGCCAGCTCCCTTGGGGCCCACCACCCGCTTCCTGCTCCTGCTCCCTGAGGGGATGAGCTGAAACTTCTCTGGGGGGAAGAATAACAAGCAGGGAATAATGAAAAGTGCTAGCCTGTGTTTTGGCCAGATAAATGCTGGCGTGACAATGACTGGAACAGTAGGAATGGTGGGATCTTCTCTGGGATGAACTTGTGGTGCCTGTGTAGCTGCAGGAGTTGGTCCCACGGCCCCATCTCTGCTCCACATCAGGGCTGCCCCTTCCTGGGGGGTGCAAGGAGGCACATCAGCAGTGACAAGGGGACAGCCATCCTGTCTGTCACCTGTACCACTACGGGGACACCTCTATTCCCAGTGTGATGCTGCTGCAGCCACAGAGACAGTGCTGGGCACACAGGGCTGTTTTCTTGATGGTACAGGATGCTGCAGAGCCGTGCCAGGGTGCAAGAGGACAGACCAGAGCTGCCCTTAGAGCAGGAGCAGGAGTTGTCTTTTCCTTCTCATTCAAGAGCAGGGGTTTTTTTCTTTCTTTTTTTCATGACAAATGGTTTTGTGCTGGAAACAAGTTTGCTTTTATGAAGAAACAAATCACCACAAAAGTTTTCCTGTAAAGTCCCTCATTCCCTTTGATCCTATTTAAATATGAGGATAAGCAGAGGACACCTCGGGATGGTCCTGCTCTGTTCATCACTGGTGTTTTCCCCAGTTGTTTTATTGCTCCTCAGTCATCCCCCTGCCCTAGCAGTGGCCCAGAAGGGACATAGTTACACCCCTCTGGCCCTAAAAAAAAAAAAGAGAAGCCCTGGGAGGCCACCCAACACACTGATGACTCTTGCCATGGCAGCCTTTCCTCTCTGCCTGTTATTTCCCCAGCTTGGGGGTTTTGGATCATAGTGCTGCTGCTGAGCATCCAGCTCCTGTCCTTGGGATGCAGGAGGCTCCAAGTGGGCGCATCCCCTGGCACCTCTCATGCCCACAGAGGTGAAAGCCCCTCCGTCACCTTTGCCTGAGCCCCAGAGCCAGGGGGGTGTCCCCAGGAGGGAAGGAGGCTGGGTGCTGAGGGTCCTGATGCAGGCTGGCCCAGGCTTCTCTGCTTTGAAACCCAGAACCACACAAATAGGAAACACATTGGGGGTTAGTGGGAGAGATAATAACAACAGACGGGGCCTGGCCTGGCCTTGATTACTGCAAAATCACAGCAATTGCTGCTGTTTATCATTCCAGCAGAAGCAATTTTATTTTTTTATTGTATTTTCTTCTTGACGGTGTTTTGGGTATTTAACATCTTTATTGTGGAGTTAAAGGGACCTTGACATGTAGTTCAGGATTGAATCTGGACCTGAGAGGGAATCACCATGATCTGATTACACGGGAATGTCCCCCAGAGCTGAAGCAATCACAGAAGGGTTTGTGTTTGAAAGGACCTTGGAGATCATCAACCCCTCTGCCATGGGCATAGCGGCTTTAATTGCGCTTGTCTCGTCCTATAACTTTATTCATTTCTTTTTATTAAACAGAAATATTTAAGTCTAATATATCTTAGGTTATTATTAGTGAGGCAAGGGCCTTGGCCCGGCTGTTGCCCCAGGAGTGCCTCTCAGCAGAGGGCAGCTCAAGTAGCCCCGCTCAGGGTCAGCAGCCACCCCTCGCAGGTGCTTCCCACCAGGGCACAGTTTGGGCAATAAACCCAGGGTGATATTCAAGGCACTGGCAGAAAAGGTGGGTACCCCAGCAGGATGTGAGAGCTGCTGGGGTGAGTTGTGCTCATGGATGGCTCTGCACAGCTGCAGCAGGCAAAGATGCTTTTCCTCCATGCTACCTCCTGCATATCCACGTGTGCTCGTGTCTCCAGGAAGCACTCACCATCATGTGGGGAATCTGGTGATTTCTCCAAGGAGCAAACAACCCTCCAAGCAATTAAGACCTCCAAGCAATTAAGACAACTCCTGGCCAAGCTGGTGCTCACTGCAGAGAGCACCTTGGGGACAGGCACCGGTCAAGTGGCTCGGCACGGGGCAAACTGGGCCGTCTGCCGCGCTGCGGGATGGTGAGCACCAGTGCTTAGTGATCTGATGAAGGCTCCTTTATTGGGCAAGCTGGCAGAGAGCCCACGGAGAAAGCTGGGGATGGCAGCTGGCCTGGGGATACCAGCTGGGCTGAGGATCCCTAATGCAGCTGTGGTGCTGACCAACATACCCAAGTGTCACAAAATGGTGAGAAGAGAGGGGTGTTCTGTCATTTTAGTTGCAGGATGGTTGTCTTCATCTAAATAACGAGTGCTGTCCTTCAGGAGGAAAGAGCCATTAACAGTGCATGGGGATCAGGCTGAAAAAAGAGGTCCCTCTGCTTTCATCTGAAGCAGCAGACCCTTCCCTCATCACCTCCCCAACCATCCCTTTTGTCCGTCTCAATCTGTTTTGCTTTCCTGTTCGTTTGTCTCCACGTTCTTCTCCCCCCGCCCCTCTGCCTGTCAAATTTTGCTCTCCCTTCGTACCTGGAAAGACTGAATTAGAGGGTTGTGAAAACCACTTTAAAAGACAACCATCACCCATTGTTTTTCCAGTGGCATATGGTGATAATAACAGTGCAGCAGCCTCCGACCTCCTGGCTTCAATTACTTTACAGGATCAGCTAATCCCAGTTAAAATTACCTATGTAACTGAAGAATAATTGTAAACCAGGCTCTCTCCTGGACTCTGCTTTTCTGAAAAATCGTTGCTGAGTTGCTCCTTGTGCCAGGGCTGCAGAGGGATCAGCAGATGAGTAACAGGCTCTGGGAGATGCTGTCCAAGAAGATTGGTTTCTTTTTCTATTCAAAGCAAACTCCAAACAGATGGTCATTCTTCTTCCTCTGGCTCAGTGGAGTGGACGGGGCTGAAGTGATGGAGGGAAGAGGAGACAACTAGCAAGTGTATTTGCCTGAGTAGAACTCCTAGAGTTGAGCTTCTCCCAGGACTGTTCCAGCTTGAGGAGGTGCATGCCGAGGGTTGCTCAGGAGAGCTCTACTGGTGTGATCTTGCTGCAAGGAGATCCAAAGTCCCCCTTAGGGGCATGTGTACCACCTGTGCTGGTCCGACGGGACAAAACCAGAGCAAAGCCTCATGTCCAAGTAAACACCACGTGAGGCTTCAAGTAGGATGGGGGATTGGTTTTGTCCTCTAACAATTTTACCTCCCTTTGCTGTTCTTGGCCACGACAGGAAGAGGGGAAAGAATTAATTGAAATTTATAAAGAAGAAAAGACAGCCCATTGCTGCACATGACACGTGGCACCCCCAGGAGATCTCTTCTCTTGCTGGATTCTTCCTGGGCTTTCTACCCTCTTCGCAGTCTCAGGACATCTCCTTGGTACTTCTACTGAGCAAATCTGCCAGTAACCGTGACAAGACGTGTTTCTTTAGATGGCAGATAAATCTCTCTGGAACCGCTAGCTGTGTTCAGGTCTGATTGCTTTCACCTTTATAACAACTTCCATGATAGTTTCTGCAAATTGTTCCATTTCAATCTAAAATTTCCCGGATTTAAGCCAGTTCTCAGTGAGGTCACCCCTCACCACCCAGCCCCACTGCCAGCCTTGCCCTGGCGTTAGGCATCCTGCGTTATTTCACCACCTGCCTCTGGTGAGCAAACGGATTTCCCCTGGCAGTTCTGTTGGAGGCCTTGATGAAGGATCAGACCGACACTGGCGGCTTGAAGACTCAATAAACTTTATTAGCTCCTTGACAGGCCTAACACACTCCTTGCAAGACTCCGTTATAGCCCCGGGTTTCAGGCGTTGCTTGGTGCGTGCTGCAGAAAATCCTGGTCCTGATGTCGTTTGGCAAAACTTGTCAACAGCTGCAGATCAGATCTCTCTCAAAAAAAAAAAAAAAAAGAAGAAGAAATAAAAAGAAAGAGTCAGGTATAGTCTAAAAGATGTCATCTGCCCAGAGCAGCATGTGATTCACCCTGAGCACAGTGTGTAACTCCTGCTGCTCCCAAGCTGCGTGGGGCCGGGTCACTGGTGTGGTGCCGATACCATCAGAGCAGCCCCAGCTGCCCGCTGGCCTCCCTGCCCAGTGACTGAGAACATCTTGACGTGCTCCAGCGTGCTCTGGATGGATGGATGGCGATGTTGTTAAGCTGGAAAATCAGCTCTGCCAACCGGTTCTCACAGTGGGGGCAGGACAGCAAAATTTGAGGCTGTTCTTAAATAAAGGGGTAAGCAGCAGAGCCCTGCACCACACTTGTTCTTTAGACCCTTCCCCAGCTCTGTTGCCTTCTCCGGACACGATCCAGCCCCTTGGTGTCCTTCTGGGAGTGAGGATCTCAAAACTGACCCCAGGATTCAAGATGCAGCCAAAATGTCACCACCTCTCTGGGGCTCTTGGCCACTGCTTTCTGCAGCCTGGGGCCTCTGGAGCCTCAGCAGTGCCGCGTGTCCTTGGGCCATCACAGCAGGCATTGTGTTCAGCCTCCTCCTCTGGGACAGAGCGTGCACAGTGCTAAAACTGTTCCAAAGTGAGCCCTGCTGCTGCTGCAGGGGACGTTTTCAGGGCTGGGTCCTGGGTTGCTCAGCAAGCAGCACCCAGTTCCTTTGACACGAAGGTTGTAACACAGGAGGGCACATCAGGTCGGGTTGAATGGGGCTTTGAATGACCTGGTCTAGAGGAAGGTGTCCTTGCTGCTGGCAGGGGGTTTGGAACTAGATGATCTTGAAGGTCCATTCCAACCCAAAATATTTCGTCATTCTACAATCTTCTCCTGTGGACCGGCTGTATGTGAGACGCACTTCTCCCTCCCAAGACAAGGGTTTGTCAGTGCAGGGGAGGGGGGAGAGGGGGACTGCCCAAGCAATTTACCTAATTAAGATGAGGGTTATCTCTAACTAGCATACGTACACTCAAAATGCGAAGAGCAACCACACAATGTACGGCTTCTAATTGCAGCGAGGTTTAAATAAAGGGTTGCATTGTTTGGAGTTAGCCGAGTACTTTCTCAAAGAAAGATAAAAATGGGGAAAAAGTGGCATGATCAATGTTGCTATTTGGTCCTCCTCAAATTGTTTTTCTTCTGTAAGTGTAGCCCAGCATTTCTATTACAATTATTACTCTCCCCTATTTTTCAGTCTGGTTTATGAAAGCTATTGATCCATCAGATGCTTGAAGATCCAGCTTCCCTGGCTGGGATGTCTCATCTGAGGCCATTATAGACTCTGCACACTGCAGTGGTGGAGGATCGATACAGTCCTAGCCGAAGTGTAACTTAATGACCCGCTGGTGAGGACGTACTCGGGGCCCTGGCAGGGCGAGCAGTGTGTCCGAGGGACGGGAGAGCCCCTGGCCACTGGCCGCAGCCGCTTGGCCAAGTGCAGCTCTGACAGCCAGAGTCCAGCTCTGCGCCGCTGCGCTTGCCCTAATGATGTTTGATTTGCCTCTTACCAGCAGAGAAATAACTGTATAAGGCGGGGAGCCTGCTCAGAGGAAGGCTGGGGGGGAGGAAGAGTAATTTTCTGATTTCCAGGACATAGTTGCGATGCTTTTCTGGGAGAGGAGGGAGGCAGTGCCGCTGCTCCCCGGCTCTGAGCCATGTTTGCCTTGCAGTTAGTGCAGGAGGGCCTGGGGTAGGACTTTGGTTGCTTCTAATCTCACGTACCAGAATAATCCCAGTGGGATTGCTGCTGAAGTCACTGGAGATCCCACCCCTAGCTGCCTGAGCTCCCCACCCAAGAACACTCCTTGTCCTCCAGTGAGGCCAAATCTGCACACCCAGAGCTTTCACCAGGTAGGGGCTGTGTCTCCACCTGGTCAGGGTTAGGTCCCTGTCTTCATGCAGACATTATTTTGTGCACATGGAATGACTTGTGAAGAGAGGGCATACGGCTCCTCTCCAAGTCCTGGCCCACTCTGGCACAGATCAGCAGCTTTTCAGGACCTTCTGAGGTTTCTATCAGCATTTGCCATGAACATCTCTCTATTTTAAGTTGAACAACGGAATGACTTATGTGCTGTCCCTTCCTGCCATCAGCGGCTATGTGCTCTTGTCCAGGACTTTGGAACAAACAAAGCAACTTACCTGGAAAATACATCTCAGGTTTTCATTTGGTCTCTCTGCAGTGGGGCACAGACTGCGAGGCGCTTTCCTTCAGATGGAGATTGATAGCCCAATCTGAGTCCACGGGAGTAGCAAAGTGGATGGCAATCTACCTTCATTTGGGAATTAATATTAATTCCAAACAGACGAGGCCAAGCAAGCCACACACTGGGGTGATTTGCACAGTAGATTGAAGGCTTGGTGACATGGTGACATTGTTGAGCTTTAATTCCCTTTGCTGCTGCTGCTGGATGAGGACATTGTCACTGTTGGGTCAAGATAAATCTATGGCTTTGTCACCCTTTTGGTGTCTGGAGGGAGCTGAGTGGTGTCTTGAGAAGGACCGGGAGGAAGGATTGAGTTGCCTGGAAGAGTTACTCAGAGCTCAGAAGGGAAGGTGCCTCCCCCCACCCCAGGCTTTAGGAAGCCAGTGGCATTTCGACGACCAGAAGCGGTCTCTCGTGTGCAGCAGCGTGCGGGTGCTGAGAGCAGCGTGGGGTAAACGTGGAGGCAGAGAGCTGGAATGACTTACCGCAGCCTCGGCAGCGACTTGCTGGCACAGAGGAGCTAATGCGTTTTTTGCCTGTGGACTGGCAATACTCTATTCACTGCTGGGGATTTCTAATGGGGTCCCTCTCAGTTCTGCTCCCAGCCTTTCAAACCAGCAGCGTCCTTTTGTTTGCAGAAAAAGACAAGTGGCTCTGGAGAGGATGCACATTTGTAAGGATTTTTATCATCCCATTGTGTGTGTTCAGGGAGCCAGCAGGAAAAGTTGAAGAGTTTATGGAATTATGTTTTCAAGAGGATATATGCCAAGTAGTGGCACCATCTTCAGCCTCTCTGCCTAGAGGAAAGACGGGGGGGGGGGTCAAGGCAAGGACCTCCCTCTCATCCCTTCTACAGAAGTCATTGGAGATCTCAGTGGGTTCAGAGGGAGAGACAAAAAGGACAGACCCATCTTCACTGCAGATGGCTTGGTTGGTCCTGCTACAGTCAGGCAGTGATATTAGCACTCTCCTTAGCAAGCAGCCAAGGGACAAGAGAGCTCAGGAACCCCCCAGGGGTATCTCCTTCAGCAGGGTAAGCTCAGGGCACAGGGGCTCCCTGTGACGAGCATGCTGAATTGATTTCTTTTTCTCTCCCTTGCTTGCACACACAATACGTATGCTTTAGGCGTGCGCGAGTATGTACAAACAGTCCCTGGTGCCAGCAGGTGACCGCAGAGGCTCCCGGGGCTGGCACATGCCCATGGGCACGGGGTGCTCGGCAGTGCAGGCAGCAGCAGGGGATGCTGCCCGTGGGAGGGCAGGGGATGCTGCCAGGCTGCGCGGGCATGGCTGCTGTGACAGTCGTCAAGTTGGCTTTGGGTTGTTCGCTCAAATATCTTCAGTTTTGGGATGCTTAATAAGACTATTCAAGGCCAAACCAAAGATCTAACGTATTTTTGGCTGCAGCAGAAATAATTATCCCCTGTTCAGCCTGGCTTCTGAAGTCAGTAGCTTGTAACAGCTGCCGGAGGAATTAGTTCCAAATGCGAGAAGCTGTGTGGGCAGAGCAAGGAGATTTTGCTCGCCCGAACCACAGCTCTCCACCCGCCAAAGGAGCGAGAGGAGCCTCTCTGCACAGAGAGGGTATCCTGGCGTGGGATGGAGCTGGCAGAGCCCCAGAGCAGAAGCATCTCTTAGCAGGGCCTGAACCAACGTCGGGCAGGGGCTGGGCTAATTCCCCTTTCTGAAACCTTGCTGGGTTCCTGCCCAAAACCCCTACCTTAGATAATCTGAAACGAATGTCAGGCTGCATCCACAAATGGGAAAGCATACTTAAAGAAAACCTAGTTTGATTCCATTATGAAAAAGGGGGGAAAGAGAGGAAAAAGGCTTTCAAAGCACAGACCGTCCTTGCAGGAGTGCACCGCAGCCTCGCAGAGCCCCTGAGGGGTGATGCTGATGCCCACAGGGATGGGCAGACCCTGGAATGAGACCCCGGCCAGGGCAGCAGCAGTGCCCTAGGGCTGGTGTGTGCCCAGGCAGAGCCAGTCCCTGTGGCCAGCATTAGATAGTCACGTTGCTCAGGGACTGGCCACGGGCCCAGAGAGTTTTTATTCTGTGTTTTGAATTACATCACCAGACTGGAAAGCTGTTCAGAGGCAGTTTTCAGTCTGAAACCAAACAGAATTATTCTATTAAACAGGTTACTATGAATAATTCAATCACGCTCCACAGGTGAAGGCGGCATCTATTATAAATATCAGAAGGGTTTTGCTACAGGGGTGAAAGTTTTCCATGTGATGGGAGATGAGTGTCCAGCGTGCCCGACCCGGGGACACTGCCACTGTCAGAGGCAAAATGCTTTCCCCAAGCTGCTTATAGAGATCAAAGTCCTGCAGCACCTACAGCAGCCGATCATCCGCCCGTCTCCCTCCTGCCATCCGCCCACAGCAGCATTGCTGGCGAGGAGCACATCCCACCCACCCCGTCAAAGCAGCCAGGCTTGGCCAGCCCGGGAGAACCTTATTTCACAAGGTGGCAATTAAAATTTTATGCTCTGAGTTTTCCCTGAATGATTTTAAAACGTCTTCTCTGATGACTTCCTAGTAGCAAGTCGAGTAAATTAGAATCTGAGTGCAATCAACATCCTTAATTCAGACACCAGCCCGGGGTCCGTCAGGGAGGCTGCGTCTGAGCAAGCTCTGCCTGCCTAAGAAGGTCAAGGGCTGGGCGTCTTCTGAGGCTTTGCCCTTGGAGTATTGTTGGGGAGGAAAAGAAACACCAGAAAGTAGGACACAGTCCCCCAAGCAGCATGAAAATCCCGCCCTGCTCAGCAAACTTTACTTCTCTCCCTCATCTGTATGTTTTCTGTCATGTCTTAGGAGATGTGACTTTGATGATATATGAATAAAGGCACATCAACCAGCAGCCATAACAAACCCAGCCCTCTCCCGACTGTGCGGCCCTGGGAACAGGGCAGAGGAGAGATGCTCCTCACTTGGAGGTGGAGCTGGGGGGTGTCAGGTCATTCCTGCTGGTCTTTAGCCCTGGCAGTTGTTCTGGTGTCGAGAGCCAGTTCCTTAAGTCTGCTCAGTCTCCTGCTCCACCAGGGATGCCCTGATGGTGCCCAGTGCTCCGGGTGGCTCCGCACTCCCGTGTCCGTGTTTGGCCACCAGTGATACCTCGTGCGTGGGAAGCTGTATATGGGGGCTGTCCATCGCCTGGTCCTCTGCACTGCCCTGTGCCTTGCAGGGAGGCAGCTGGCAGGATCCAGGCCCTGGATTTTTGCATGGTGGAGCAAGTCAGTCCATTGCAGCGAGTCTGTGCAGTGCTCAGCTGGGGCTCAGGAGACATTGAGGACCTGGAGGAGGACTTGTTCCCAGGCACTGGCCCAGCAAAAGACAGGGACCCAGGCGTGGGCCAGGTCTCCACGTGCAGGCAGGGACGAGCCGCGTCTGCTGGCGCTGGGGAGGCTCTGGCCGGGCGTCTTCGCAAACACAGAGCAGTTGTGAAACTCTCCAGAGCACAGCCCCGAGGTGAAACCTTTGGACAGAGACAATCCCGTTACACCAGGAGAGGGGTGGGAGAGTTTTTCTTTCCAATTAAAAGCTCGGCAGCTCTGATACGCTGCAGCTGCAGAGGAGTGGGCCTGTTTCCCCCTTCCCCAGTGCACGGGCTGGGTTGGGCTGGGCCCAGCCTTTAATAAATGGCAGTGAAAACGGTGCACAGAGGTCAGGTGGGTGGCTGCCAGCAGCCCCCGCTCCTCGAAACAGCCTCACACACCCTCTCGGTTCAACTCAGCTTTGCAACCTGCCCCACAGTGCGATAGCAGGGGCGGGATCTTCTGTGGCAGCTCTGCCACCCGGGAAGCTGCCAGTGACCGTGTGTAGCCATGGTGGGTGATGTCTGGGAGCTGTCGGCCAGACTGGGCAATTCCCAGCAGAGAAGGGAGTTGACCCAGAGGAAGGAGCTGGATCCTGTCACAGGGGAGCTTGGGGGTGCCCAGGGAGGAGCAGCTTGGCCATCCCACTGGCACACAAGTGGGAGAGACGCCGTGGTGGGTACCACGGCTGGGGCTGCTCCATCTCTCGTGGTCCCCTCTGCTGAAAGAAAGGTGGTTTTGTTTCGTCTCCCGCCCCAGAGCCAGAGGTGTGTAAACAGGAAGAGTCGCTCCCTGCGCACGGGGAGCGAGGGGAAAAACGAGGTGTTGAAAAGATGACAACTGGCTCTGCTAAGGAGTTCACCTGGTCAGGGAGGTGGGGAGACTGGGAGGGGCAAGGGACAGGGAAGGTGGGGGGGCTGCAGGAAAAGAGGAGATGTTTGGAAAATTTTGTCTTTTATTTTGGGAGCAGAAAATATTCTCCATTGCTTCCTGGCATCAAAGGTTTTTCACTTTCTTCCACCTTGAAAAAATAAAGCCAGGACCGTCTGCCTGATGAGAGATGGAGGGGCAGTGGCGGAGCCGGGGTGGGCAGGAGGACGGGCAGGATGTAGCGTATGAAAAGCGCTCTGTGCAGCTCAACTCTCCTGTGGGCAATAAGTTCTGCTGAAAGGCCCAGAAAGAAGTTTTATCATGGAGTGTTTATCGCTGAGGTCATTTCTGCCCTTCCCCGCTTCCAGCCTCCTCCTCCCTCCCCTGCGTGGGGACCAGGCTCGGGGTTTCCCAAGGAGTGAGCCTGCCTCATCCCAGGTCCTCCCAGTGTCCCCACACCCTGCTCTGGGGACAGCCACGCTGGGGACACGACTCGGGAGCAGTCGGTCAAGGCAGGTACCACCGAGCCTCTCTGCTCTGCACCACCCTCGCACAGTGCTCGTGCAAAGCCCTTTTCAGCCATGGGCCACTGGCAAAAATTGACATTTGGTGACAGGATAAGATCCCTCCAGCCTTCAAAACAAGTTCCCCCCCATCACCATGCAATAGTTCAGGGAGGATAATAATAAATACTTCAGGGAGGATTTATGCTCCACCGCTGCTCCCTGGAGATGGATGCCCCAACACATGGTGATTTCTTTTCCACCCACCAGTGGCTTAAGAGCAGCTGTCCGAGGCAGGGTGGCATTGGGGGCCAGCCAGCTCCTGGTGACATCGCTGAGATACACAGTGTTACCACCTGGTGGCACCAAAAAAAGTTGTCAGAGGAAGAACTAATTAATACCAGTTGCAGTCCTGGGCTTGGGGACGTCAGTGCAGTTTTTAGGTTCACTGTGGCTCGCTGTGTGGCTGTTAAACACCGAGTTGTGTTTTATAGCTGGAGGGTTAATGTTTGTGGGCTTCAGCCTAGCAGCAGGGGATGGGTTTAGGCTCAGACTGTGCAGCAAAATAAAAAGGGGGTTGGGGGGTGCTCTGCCTGTGGAGCTCAACCCCCTGCACCCCCAGCTGCCCTCCCCGCTGGTGCTGGTATGTCAGTGGCACCACGTCTTCCCTGGGGCACAGGGAGATCTCTCAGGAGTAGGGCTGGCTGCCTAAATCCTTTAGGGTAATCCCAAAGCTGCCAGGCTTGGGCTGGTTTGTCCTCCTTTGTTTAGATGAGGCGGGAACAAGGACTGGGGATGGCTGTTTGGACCAGCTGCATCCCAGTGCTTGTCAGCAGGAGACCATCGGGGCCCAGGTGGGTCGGTGGGTGGGAAAAACCAGTTGAAATCCCTCCCAAGCCAGGAGGGAGACTTCAGCACTGCAGCCCCTGGGGGTAGGACCTCCAGGTGAAGGGGCCAGATCCCTGCAGGGCTGCACTCACCAGTTGTTGACAGCAGCTGGTTCTCAGGGAGCCTCAAAGTGACCCTAAAACTGTCCAAACAAACCCCGATCTCACAGCTCTTCTGGCCAATGTGTACTCTCCCAGTGGGTCTGCTTTATCGCAGGCAGGGATGGCCGAGGCTCACGGGAGCTGCATGCAGCTGTGGTGCTGCCCTTCCTCCCAGGAGCACGGCGAGGGGGCTTAAGCTGCCCGCATGTCACAGCATCACACTGACACCTTCGTCCCTCCCTGGAAAAGCCCTTCCTCATCCTCCAGGAACACCTTGGAAAAGCAGCCAGACAGGAAGAGGGGAGATGGTAGGATGGTGTCTGATGGACCCAAGCAAGGAGGATGATGTCCTGCTCCAACCCATGTGAGCAGAATCTTAGAATGGGCTGAGAAGCTGCTCAGGAGCTGGACCCTGGTCCATACCTGTGAGAGTCACCAGTATCCCCCAGCCATCACCCCCTCTGCAGGTATCTCCTCACCCTGTAAATACCCTCTGCTTCCCCAGCAGCCTCCCCTCTGTCCTTGCTGCATCATGCTTGCGTTGCATGACCACCCCAGTTTGCAGGACACCTGTCCAGCTTTCTCACCAGCAGCTTTCCCCTCCAGAGCCGTGAGGTGACCGAAGGTGATGGATGGAGGCTGCAGGGATGGACCAGGGCTGGCTTGTCTCCACTCCACGTCCCACCAAGCCCTGCGCAAGGCTGCAGGAGCCTCCCACATCCTTCCTTTCCCTGGGACATTGCTAAGCAGGAGGTAAATTGAAGGCAGGACATCTGATGAAAGAGATTTTAATTGTTTCAGGTTTCATTCAAAAAACATAGCTTAAATAAAGGAGGGGGCAGGTAGTAGCTCTTGATAGTTTGAGAGATTTATGTAGCTCAGCTGCTCCTGATCAGCCTCAGTCACCTCCAGCTCCCCATCGTGTGTTTTCCACCCTTCCAGGGTTGCCCTGTGTGTTGAAATGTTTGGGTGTCTCCAGAGGACTGAGCCTCGGCCCCCATTAATCCCCCCTCGCTAACCCGACAACAGGGAGGAAATTGGCTTCAATTAAACGTGTAAGGTCTCATTTCCCTTTGAAGTGCAGAGCAGCACAAGAGACTGCTCTGGGGAGGTCTGGAGAATAACCAGATAAAACCGGACCTAAAATCTTAACGCTGGGCATCTGCGAACTGGAGACTAGTCTAAGCCCAGGCTGAGCATCCCTTAATCCACTTCAGCCACTGTCCAAGAGAGGACAAACCTCCTCTGCTCGGGGACACTACACTCTGGGCTCATTTCCTTCAAGGATGTGGGCCTGGCACCTGGGCACAGACACCTCGTGAGAGCGGGAGTGAAGGACCCAGGCCCCTCTCTGCCTCGGATGGCTCTCCCAGCCTGTGCAGCATCCTTGCAGGGCATGTGGGTACACTCGGAGCTGCTCTGCTGCCCTGTCCTTGGGACTCAGCAGTCTCCAAGTGCAGGGAAGGTTTAATCCAGCCTGGAGACACCAAATATGCGCTTGCTGAAATGAGATCTAGAAGCACCCAGTCACATTTTCTGCATCTCCTGGCACGCTGTGGGAATAACAGATCACCAGCTACTGCCTGTCATCCATCCTGCTTATTTCCTGCGCGGGACCTGATTTATGCCTGCATCTCTTTCCTTTCTGCCATCCGTGCATGCTGATAGATGGCCCCTCGCTCTGCTCTTGCTGTCCCCTTGTGCTACATCAAACCATTAATTCTTTGCCAATGTAAACCTGTCTCACCTTCTAGACTTTAATTTTGCAAAAGCATAAACACCTTATAATCTGTCTGTCTTTATCTCGCTCGCTGGCTCCGGAGCTTTCCCTCCCTTCCGATGGCCATAGGTTATCTGGGGTGACGATGTGGCCGCGGAGGTGAGGACAGCAGCAGTAAAGAAGGCCAGAGGGGCTGCCCCAGTCTCAGCGGCATGGGTCATCTGGGAGGAAGAGCCACTCAGTATCCTCATTACTTCTCTGAAGCACAAACCAGCCATTAAATCCAAGGGTCAAGAGCTTGGCAGGCCACTAAGTGGTCTAAGCCCAGCTTCTAAGTCTCTGAAGAATGCCCAGGCCTTCTGTGCAGGGAGAGTTTGCATCCTGTCATTTCCTGGGTTTTTAGTCCTGATGAAAGACTGAAAATGGAGCTTTGTGATGCCCTGGGAACCAGACACTTGCTCACTGGCCCATACTGCTGCTCCCACCTTTTGCTCTGCTCACAGCCTGGCTGGCACTCGAGGTGTCAAGCTGATGAGCAGATCACAGAATCATAGAATCATAGAATTTTTGCTTGCAAGGGATCTTTAAGATCATCAAGTCCAACTGTAAGATCTGTGGGTGGGAGCTGGGGCACCTGCGGGCAGGACTGGTGCTCATTGCTTGGAGATACTTCAGGCTACCTGCAAGTGCCCTGAGGTGCCTTCCAGCAGCCACAGCTTTACTGTGGCCAGAAAGAAAGGGAAAACTCCAATGACGCTGCAAAAAGAAGCTGTGTAAGTCCTGGGGCTGCACCAAGAGACACGTGTGTCACTGCCCTGCGTTTGTTCCAGAAGAAGGGACATGACGAGCCAGTGTCAAGGCTGCAGCAGCTGCTGTCCCTGAGCACGGGCAGGGCCAGGTCCATCCTGCCCACTGCCAGCACCACCCGGCCTCAGCTGAGTCTCCAGCGAGTCCCTGCAGTGTTTGGTCCTTCCTTCCCTAACTTTCCACTTTCCCCTTTCTGATTCTTATTTGAGTCATTTGTCCCAATCTTTGGCAATTCCTACGGCACATAAAAATATGTGCCATTCCTCCCTTTGGGGAATGACGTGAATTCAGTTCTGTGGCTGTAATCCATTTAGTGCCAGGTTATTAAAATGAAGATATCTTTCAGCGCTACAGACCTGTTAATCAGGGGAATGGCTTCAGAGGGCTTTTGTGGGCTCTGTTAATTTGTGCTGCATTGAGCCACATAGAGCTGAGAGGAGCATTAGGGATGGGGAGTGAAGGGAATAAATCAGTAAAGTGGATTGAAGAGTGCTGGGCTGGCTTGCTATGCTGCGGCTGCTGTGTTCTGACTTAAACGCTTTACATCCATCACAGGCTGTGGAGGTAGCGCTGCCTCGCAGGCAACAGGTTCTGTCCTTATCATCTCAGCGTGTGCTGGGCAGCTCTGTCAGCACGTGGAGCAGCCCTGGTCCAGACGCTCCAGCTCCAGCCTGGTGGGCTCTTCTCCAGGGGCTTCGCTCAGCCAAGAGGACAGAAAGTGCAGCCTGCGCAGTGGCTGCGGTGTGCTGGGAGGGGACGGAGGCACCTTCAGCTTCATGGCTGCTGCCTATCTGATGGGCAAACCGAGTGGCTGAAGGCTGTCAGGGCGTTTATATGGTATCAAGCCACCTATCCGGGTTGGTAGGCTGTGTTTGTGGTCTGTGAGCACTCACCTTGTCCCCAGCCACTGCTCTGTGTGAGCATCCCACGGAGGAGGGCAGCTGAAGGCCGGGAGGTGAGAGCTGCCCGCTACCACACCGTGCAAAGCAGATGCCCTGGGAAGAAAAGTCTCGGCTCCCACCTTCCTCCTGGGCAGCTCCTCCCAGCCAGCATCGCCGATGTGAGCACAGAGAGGGAGCAGTAATTCCAATTAGTCGTTAATAATTAGCGCTGCTCTGACACCTAGCCTGCGCCAATAGAGTGGCTTTTAGGAACTGGTGATTTCTACTAATTGGGACTGTCCTTTAATAGCAGCAGCACTCTGGCCCAGGACAGTGCATCGCACTGCCGCCGCATCGCCCATCTCCCGCGCATTCAGCGGGAGAATCTCCAGAGCTGTTGCAAATACAACAGGATTAAGTGAAAACCCTCTCTGCAGAAGTACAGCTCGTGCTCTGCCTCTTGGCAGGTCTGATGGCTTGCGGTTAATTTGGAGCACGTGTCATCCTCTGTCCTCCTTTTGGCTGAGAGGGAGCTCTTGCTTCTGAAGGAAATACTGCATTTGCATTGGCTTTAATTCTTTAGGAAAAGAAATCATTCATGTCTCCTGACTTTGCAACCTGGAAGCCTTACCAACTTGCTATGAAAAATGTTCTTTTTTTTGTTGTTGGGTTTTGGGGTTTTTTTTGCAGCTTTTAAGTCTTTGCAATGAACAGACAATGAGAAGATGGTATCAGCTCCATGCCTGTGAGTAGCTTGAAGGGAATTTTAAGGGAGCTAGATGCTGTAAGTTCAGCACCAAAGAGATGAATTAGGAATGTTACCAACTCAATAGTGCCGCTTAGACTAAAATACCATCTAGAGTGACCTGCCTCAAGTAGTGGAGTTGGGTTACCCTGCAGAGGAGAGATGGGGAGCAAAAGCACCATGATGAGATGCGGAAAAGCTGGGTAGGTGCTGGGACCCCAGCACGAGCCCAGGGGACAGGGAGTGATGAAGCAGAAGAAACCTGGCTGGCTTTAGGGATGGTGCAGTGCCCAGAGAGCTAGCCCCTAAAATCACGTGTTCCACTGGTACCTGCTGGAGTTTGCAGGTCTCGAAGTTCCACAGCAGTGACCTGTGATTAACGGTCTCATTTTCCTAAGCTCTGCTCACTCTGAGAACAACTGGAGACTGTGTTTGTGGTGCCCAGACTGAGAGGGCTGAGCTGCTCTCCAGAATCAGATCAGGAGACTGCCCCCAGCGTGACACATCTCTCAGCTTTCAGACCCAAAATTTTCCAGGATATCTCTATCTCTTTAACCTCCAACTTTGAAGCAAAAATGCCCCAGTTGGAGAACATGACTGAGGTCGTTCAGGCTGGAAAATCAGCATTTAAAAGGTGCACCAGCCGGGCTGGGGGAGCAGGCCTGTGCTTAAGTCCTGCAACATTCAGGTTAATTTTCCATCACTGTCCCACCACGTGATCTTAGCAGCATAGCTCCAGCCCTGTGTGCTCTCCGCCCCTGTCTCTGCATCCACCGCCGAGTCCGTTCCTGCTATTCCACCACCCAGCCCTGGTTGGCTGCTCCATGCTTTTTTTTTTCCAAAGCAAATTCTCTGTGTATATGATAAATGCCACCCAAGACTTGGCCATTCTCTTCATGCCATTCGCCAGACCGGAACACCAGGCTTGAGCTGCAAAATCGTCTCTGGGTGGTGGCAACCTAGAATTAGCCATGATGTATGAGAGTCTCCAAAGAGAGATACTGCAAGGTAACTTGCTCGAGAGGTTTAAAAAATGAACTGTTCAGGGTAAAGAGCCAGCCAGTGTCTGCCAGCAGAGAGGCAACACTGATGCTGGTTTTGAGACAGCCCTCTTCATTTGGCCGTTTGCTTCAGCAACACCAGGCTTGGGAAATCTCAATCCATTCCTGCCTCTGTTTTGACTTCATTTGCAGGTCTCATGCAAACAGCAACCACTGTTTATCTGCTGTTAATTTCTTATCGGCACTGATACCTTGTTTGTTTTTAAGCAGAGAAAGGCTAATGTTTGAGTGATGTTTCTCACTAATTGGAAGTTGCCGTGCGGGACGGAGCAGGAGTTGGCCCTTTAGCTGATCATTTCAATCAAGTCGAATACCGCTCACTGCCTGCTCCTCATCTCAGACAGCAGAGTAAATATTTCAGCATTTAACAGCCTTTTTTCCACGCTCCAGAGCTTTGGGGGAAGAACACGTTTTCCTACGTGTGCTTCCTAACAATGCATTTGAATATATTTGGGGGAAAGAACCCAGAAAGCTTGCTCCTCTTCTTCTTGTAGGCTCATCCCTTCTCCTGCACTCCAGCTACCTGGTCATGAACGGGAGCGCGGGAGAAGGAATGAGGATGCTCATCCCTGCACATGCTGCTGCCACATGGGTCACCTCAGCTGGTTCTCCCCAGGATACTGGGACCACGTGATCATCTCTAGATGTCAAATTATTATTTTTACTGCAGAAAACTTGATTCTAAAGTTAATTTTCCCAGTCGACATAGCCGAGCCCAGTTCCATTAACCTGTAGGCCTTTTGTGAAGCTCAATAGATGTCTGGGGTCTTTCCCTTAAATTTTGAGGCCAAGGGAACAGTCTCGTTAAATAAGATGGAAAAATCTCAGCAGAGGAGTTTTGCAATTCATGCCAATTAACAAATTCGATGATGCTTTTAGCTCATCTGTGCTGGTAGCCCGGAGACAGTGGGACAGGCGTATGCTGTGGAGGCTTGTGCTCGTGCAGAAAGGTCTGGTTAATGACTAGAATAGCTGCTTCCATACTGGAAAGATTTTGAAGACCCAGGGAAGCTCTGAATGCAGAGGAGTATGGGTCTGATGGAGGATGGCCTGCGGAGAAAAAGGGAGTGCTGGCCTGCAGGGTATCCTGGGATGGGGAAGACTGAATCAGACTGGCTGTCTGATGGCCTCTGCTGGAAATTATCATAAAATCTTTAAAGCAAATAAGGTTCCCTTAAACTGAAAAGGTATTATTTGAATGCTCTCTGAAAGAAGAGGTTTGAACAGTATGATCTATTCTGTCTCCGAAATGTCACGAAACATTTATACAGCTGCTCAGCTGGCATTAAAATCTAGGTCTTCTGCAGGAACATGGCAAACAACTCCAGGACACTGGGATAAGTCCAAGGCCTCAGGCAAGGGGTGGCTGGGGATCACTGCCACTCGGCAGCTGTGGCAGGAGCATCAGTCCAGCTTCTCTGGAGCAGGTGACCCTGTGGCCACAGGCAATGCCAGGCAGCCACCGCTCCTGGTTTTAGCAGAAAAGCCCAGGCTGGAAAGCAGTTTCCCTACACAATGCTAAGGACAGCTTCCTGAAATGCTGAGAAGGATGGAGAATAGAAACAAAAGGAGAGGGAGGTGCCAATATGGGCAGAGATATCCCGGTTCCCTTGGCTGTGAGAGTGGGAGAGGAGCTCCCCGACGAGCACACAGCCTCTCCTGATGGTGGGAGTGGGGAAAACACCAAGCAGGCGTTTCCAGAGAGCTGGTTACACTGGCAGAAGTGTGGACTCTCTTTTGTCTGTTGATTATCCCCTCTCTCCATTTGTCCCCTCCTTCATAGCCTGTCTCACTTTCCTTCTCCCTCACTGCCCCCTCCTCTCCCTCCTTCCTATCCTGGGAGGCTGAACCAGGCTGCAGATGCAGGCAGGCTTGCTGCCTCCCTGCCTTGTGCTGGACTCTGCCATCCTGGCAGCTCTGCTCCAGTGCCTGGAGGCAGCAGCAGGTACCACTGCCATCTGAATAACTACCCGGAGGAGATGGGAGGGTGATGGGACACGAGATGGGAAGGTGATGGGATGCACTCATATCTTCTGTCCCCTTGGGAGCTGCCCTGGGCACTCTCTAACAGCCCGATGAAAGCACCAGAGCTTTTCCTTCATCTCGAGTGCTAAAAGTCTGCGGCTTTTGGTGAATATCCCATCTTTGATCCTTTCTGGTGGCTGTGGTTCCCTGTTTACACAGACAACCACAGCTCTTTGTATCTGCACTCATTAACTCTTCTGAAGCATTTTCTGATCGCCACGATAACGCTCCCAGTGTCTGAGCAGGGGCCGAGCCCACATCTCCGCGTTTCCGATCCTGCCCCGACACATCTCTCCGAGCATCTCACCAGCGATCTGGGTATGTTGATGGTGGCAGCCAGCCCAGACAAACCCACAGGGGGATGGAGCTCTCCTCCCCAGGCAAGCACGCCTTTTGTTCCCCAGAAGGCCAACGTAGGAGCAGACCCACCTCGTGCAGGCTGCACAACGGTGAGCTGCGGGTGAGAGCCCCGCGGGCAGTGCTCCATGGAGGACATGCCTCAGTTCCTCTGCTTCTCCTTCACGTGCATTAGCGGTTTTTTGGGGGGTTGTTTGATGGGTTTGGTTTTTTTTTGTTTAACTTGCTTTTATCCTCCGAGCCTTTCTGGCAGGCTTTTGAACATACATAATGACTTGGAAGGTGCAGCAAAGGTTCTGGCATCCGCAGCGTACGCGGGAGCGGAGCCAAGACGCGGGGCCGCGCGCTGGTTTCATCCCATTTGCAGACTATAAGGCTGCCTTTGAGCAGGGGGGGACACTGCGAAGGAACATGTGCTAAACATCATGTTGGGAAGCTTAGCGCATTAAGGAGAACAGCGTGCTGGCTACGGACAACTGGAAACGGTTTGCGATTTGTTATAGGAACAGGGGAGGCAGGGAGCAGTCTCTTTTGATTTAGGGTTTACTGAACAGCTCTGGCAGGGCAGGTAGGATGGTCTTCTCTAGGTCTTTTAGCCAAGCAAGTGTCAGAGTGGCATAAATCAGAGGGGTTTACCCACGTCTGTCAACCCCTTGAGAGCTCCTCTTTGGTATCTGAGAGCTCGCACACAAAGAGGGTTATAGACACAAGGCAACGAGATGGAAAGAGAGTGCCTGGGAAAATAAAAACCCAGGCACCAACCTGCAACATGTGCTTCAAGCCTGGGCTCTGGAAAACTTCCTGCGGCCACCTGGGATGGCACAGAGATGAGCTGCTCCTGCTCAGCACTGCTATGTCCTCACTGATCTCACCCACAAGTGGTAGGTGCCTCCAGCAGCTCCAGAGCAAATGAAAGACCAGCTTGTTAGGCACTGATTTACCCACAGAATTTGCCCGGTTCCCTTCCTGCCACAACAGAGGCCGTGACATTTGATGTCCCACGGCGAACTTCGGTTGACCAGGCTGCTCTCAAAACCAAAATACCTGCAAGACTGAAAGACTTCATCCATCATCGTGCTACTTGGGATGGTGGTATGGACGGAAGAGTAAACTTCAGAGCTGGAGTTGTGGGTGCTGACTGATGGGATCGGTTGGGTCAGGTTCCCTGGGATTTGGGAGGAAGGTTCAAAGCTGTAGTTAAAAACTGAAACCTCCCCTTCAAAGAAATTCCTATCTGTCCCTTACTTTCTCCACCCAAGCCTGCAGGAGATGGTTTTGTCAATGCTGGGACGGTGGGCAGGAGTCTGATGACAGCTGCAGCCAAATGAGAAGCCCCAAGGTCAGGCAGAAACAGAAGATCTCTCTAAACTCTGAGCATCCACAAAACAAAACACCCAGGTATGAGTTTGGGGAAAGAAAAAGGATCAGAGAAGCAGAAGGAAAGCTGAGAGCCTTTCAGCAAATGGAGACGGGATTCTCGTGCTGCCAGGTGGAGGGCAAACCTGAGCAGAGAGAGCTGCCGACCGCAGCTCCCGCACAGCTTGGCCTCAGAGCATCCTCCAAGCCGGGCAGCAGGACCAGCGCAGGCTGTCAGCTGGAGGTCTGGGCTATGGTGTGCTGGACAAACCCTGGCTGTTCCCTACCCGAGCGACAAAGAAGCTGGTATGATAACACCAAGCATGTGTGGGCTCAAAGCCTCTTCCAGACGCTCCAGAGCCCAGCGGCACACAGGGGGACCTGGACCTAGGGCTGGATGTGGCTCCCCTTTCCTGACCTGGCCAAGCTCCCTGGTGATGCTCCACCTCACGGTGCAGAGCAGAGGGGTCTGCCATGGCTGGGACATTCCCCTGCTGTTGTCCCCCATCACATGCTGAAGCAGGAGTGGGTCCCACACTGATGCTGCACCACTGGAGGGGTGCTTTTCCTAGCGCTTGTATCCTCCCCAGCATGTGACCGAAGGAAGGTCACAACAACCTGTGGAACAAAGACTCCTGCTCCCACTCTTCTTGCGCAGGACCCAGCGCAAGGACTCACCAACCTGCTTTGCAGCACTGCAGATATAAATGTTTAATAACCAGTAACACAACAGGGGCTGGGTGGTGACATCCATCAAACGGCAAACCACGCACCAGGCTGCTCCTGCGCGGGGAGAAGCTGCTTCCCCCCACGTCACTCACAGCTTTAATGGAGACAGCAAATAAGTCACACCCAACAAGGATAAAAATGGCATTTCCCCTCTGTGATCTCACTGGGAGGCCTCTGGAGCTCTGACATCAGGGCTAATGAGATCAGTTTTGCTAGGTGAGGAGGACCTGGCGCTGCCCTACATGGAACAGGAGTCCCAGCCGAAGGTGGGCAGTGGGACATGGCTGAAGGTGTGGGCCAGCCCCACTGCACCCCCTTTCCACCAGCAGCTCGAACGCTCAGCTCCACCACTCGCCCCCAGCTTTTCCTTTTTTCCATTTGTTTGTTCATTCCTTCTTTATTCTCTGCAATTGTCCTTAATGGAAACAGCATCTCAGCAGAAGTCACCCTGCAGGAAAGCTACAGCACAGAGGGATTTTTGTAGATGGCTTTAATAAAAACATTGAAGGTCTGTTGTTGTTACAGTGCTGTGTGATCCATTAAGTCTATTAAACACAACAGAGGAAAACTGTGAAAAAAGCCAGAGGAGGCCATGATGTCACGAAAAACAAATGAACCAGAGCTGCTTTCCTGCTCCTCTCCAGTTCCATGGTGCCACAGCTCTGCCCTGTGCTTCTCCGGCCATACCAACAGAGCACGGACCTGCATTTGCTTGCCCTTCATTTGCCACGTGTGCAGGTGTGTGTGTGCTTGGGCTCCCATAAAAGCGTAGTTTCTAGATATTAAATCCAGAGGACATCAAAGCAGAGGGCCCCGGGAGATCTGCTCTTCCCCACCTCATAGACTGCTCTACAGCACATGGGTGCTGGGGAACTGGCAGCTCGTGTGCATGCACAGGTGTCTCGGGGTATGCTGCTGGTTTTGGGCGGACCACACCAGAAACAGGCACCACCTGAGCTCTCTCCTCCCCACAAAACACTCCTCAGCTGCAGACAGAGATGGATCTGACTACATGTGTCCCTCCTCTGCCTGACAGAGCTCAAGTCTGGCTGTAGGCTGAAGCCTGAAATTCATCCTTAAGAACAAGGACAGGCTTTCCATCCTGCTCAGTGCAAAGTGGCCATAAAGAGGTGGAGGGATGATGTGAACAGAGGGGAGTTCTCATTGCTGGGGAGCTGGCTGCACGGTGGGAAATGCCTTCTGCAGAGAGAAGAGGAGGAAGGTGCAGTGGAGACAGGGATGGGTGAGGACACGCAGGGGAGTCAAGGTGTGGGACCTCTTTGGTGTGGTGTGCAGAGATCTAGCTCTCCCTGTGCCACTCTGGGCACCCTACCATTGCAAAATGCTTCTCAAATGCAGAGGCTGGACCTCCCCAAGTTCTGGGGGTCTGACGTGCCCTCCAGCAATGCTGTGGGCATCACCACCAGAACTCACTTGTTGTTGCAGTCATGAACGACTGTTTGGAAGTGCTTGGAGATCCTCTGGTGAAGGGGTAAGTACATGGATTACATTTGTATTTAGCCCTTTATCTTTTCCATGTTTTTGTGCATCCTTCTCAGATCTTGCTCTGCTCTAAGCCCTCATTTGTAGAGAAGGGATTTAGCCAAGGCCAAAGGTAGGAGGCAGGGAAGCAGGGAGTCTGGGAGTCTGTGTTGTGCTCTTCACCTACAGAGCAGGTAGGAGAAGATGCTCATGGGCACATGCACAACATGAAGGACTGGAATGTCCCCAGTTGTTTTAGCCATCGTGTGTACATCCAGCCCCCAGCCTGGGAAAATGATCTGGAGGCAGATTGCTGTGGGAGCCCAGGGCAAGCAGCGGGGCCAGCTGGAGCCAGCCCCCCATGGAAGGCGAGCCCAGGCGCCCAGCAGCTTCGGGGAGCGCTGGCAGCAGGCAGGCATTCCAGCAATTCCCTGCACAAACAACATGGGATAATCCATCTATTCTGTTTATTTGCACAAGATAATTTTTTTTTGTTGACATTCGAGAACCTTTTTCCTCTGCTCCCCCTTCCCCAACATTGCTATAAAACGTTAACCCCCTGGTCTCATGGCAGTGTGTCAGACCAGGGAAGCTGATGAGACCAGGGCAGGCGGCATCCAGAAGCCACTGTAGATGTGGCCACACTGCCTTCTGAGCCTGGGCAAGGTGAGCAAGGAGATCTGCTGCTGCCATGCACCCTGCCCCACTCACCTGCAGCATCCCATCCTCCCCAGTGCTGCTCTCATCTGGGCACTTCCCAGCTTGCTCAGTGCTCACCTGCTTCCTTTTCCCCCCTCACCCACAGCCTCCCTGTAAAAGACCCTTTGTTGATATTTCGTTCGACAAAAGACGGGGCCTGACCAGAGTGCATCTAGAGCAGCGTGATGTTCCCAGCCAGAGCCAGATGTGGCTTCTCAAGAAAGAGCACCAGAAATCAGTCATGGACATCCTTTGTGTATCCTCCCACATTCTGCCAGGCCATGGTTTATACTTCCGGAGTTGCTTAAATAACCCCTCTTGGACCTGCCTTCAAAGAAGGCATCTAATCCGTTCTGGAAACCTTTTAATACCTTTGGCTACTGAGCTACTTTGTGGCAACGAACCACTATGTGACTTGGCCAGCCCTTTCTCATGGTCAGGCTTTCTGGCTGTTTACTGTCCATGAGGGCTTCAGAAGGGTATGCAGGGTTTAAAGAAAAAACCCAAAGCCATTATCACCATGTGTCTACCACCCCAGTCACCAGCCACACCAGCGGTGTTTAGTGGTTGCGGCACTTGGGAAGCTATGGACACTGTCTGGGAACAAAGCAGCAGAGATTTGTTTGCAGGTTCCCACTCAGGAAAAAAAATGGTGATTCTGCTGCTGCTACTGTCCTGGTACACAAGTGAAGCGTTGCTTTCCTGGGATGTTGTGCCACAAATATCAGCTTGAGCTTTGCAAGTAAAAAAAGTAAATCTTCTAAAACAATGGATGTTCAAACCTGTGGTGCAAGCTTGGAAGCCTGAGGATCAGACTGGGGGTTTTAAATACCCAAAGCCAAGGAATTAGGCAAAAGGACCCTTCTTGTGTGTGTTTGGTTTTGCCTTTTTTGGCTTGTTTTTCTCAGGAGGAGGGTTTTCTAGCATCTGTGTTTTCATCAGTGCAGCGACAGGTGAGGGGATGTGCAGCATGACCCACTGATGTGAGCGTGAGACCTCTGCTGAGGATCCAAACGGATTCACCTCCTGGCTTCTCAGGCTCCAGCTTGTTTACAGCGTTCAATGGATGTCAGTGTTTCTGTTTGGACATGGCACAGATGGCTTCCCGTGCTCCCCAGGCCTGGATGCATCACAGCCACAGACAAGTCACCTACTCTAGGAGTCCTTCAAGGAAATGTTGGCTGGCCTAATTTTATTCAGTAAATTGAAAAGCTGGAGTGTCTAATTTTATGCTAAATATACCCCGGAGCAGAGCCTGGGACAAAGGGGCTGCTTTGTGCTGCCCAGCTCAGCTCCCATGGGAGTGCAGCATCCCGGGAGGGTCCTCAGCTCCTCCATCCCCAGCAGCCCCTCCGGGCTGCTCTGGGATACTCAGGTCCTGCAGCAGTGACAGAAAGCAGGAGAAAAACCCCAGAACAACAAAAATTCCAGATCAGTCTCCAGGAATCGCTCCCTGAAAATCTACTTTCCACAGCAATATCGCTTTTACCTGTTCTTTTATAAGTTACCTTCAGAGCATGTGTGGCCTCTTGTCTGGATCCTAATCCTCAGATTAGGACCTTTTAAACTACAACGGTTTTTTTGGTTGCTTTTTTTTTTCTTCCTTTTCCTTAAGATCCCTGTAAAATGCAAGTGTCCCTGCACAGTTCTGACTCCAAAGTTAACTCGAGCAGGAGACTTCCTTGATTGCAAAGTAGCGTGGCCAGAATTGGGTCTGAATAAAGAAATCTGGTCTTGGAATAGCAACATTCACAGCAATAACCTGCATTTTTATAATGTTCTATAATAAAAGATACCAGGGTATTACCAAGAGACAGAGGGAAGGAAGGAACAGACATGACAATGATAAATCAATCTGGAGAACTACCACCAAACGCAATATATTCTTTGTCTCCTTTTGTTTGAGGCTCTGATAGATGTTTCCAGGCTCAAATAATAGAGCTCACAGGAACATACTTCTGCTCCTACTCTCCTACTGATGCATTAAGCTGATTTTATTAAAGCACTCGGTAAACAATCATTGCAATGCATCTTCCCAGTTTCCCCACCGTGTCTCTGGCAGCTGTTACACAGATGTCCACCGCGGCGGAGCAGGAGTGGCCACACTTAGAGGTCAGATAATTCATCTTGAAATTGCTCCTGATAAAGATAATGTGGGCCTTGAGGGAGTCGGTAATACAATTGGGTCTAAAAGTTGTCGATGAGGGAGCAAATGGCAAAAGAGGCAAAAAGAGTCAGCATCTCCCCAGCGTAGGCAGCTGGGAGGCTGTGGTCTGGCTGGGCTGGAGTCGTGTGGGGCTGGGGTGTAAAGGCCCCCGGCCTTCTGCAGTGGGGCCGAGAGAGCCGCCTGTCCTGGAGGTAGTTTTTCTGCTGCAGTTACAAGGCAATTGAACTTTTGAGGCGTCTGTTCAGCAAGGGGCTTAATCATCCATCTAATTTCAAACACTTAAGTAAGCCCACTGAGTTCAGTGATTTTCTTCAAAGGAACAGCCCAGATATTTAGAGTGGTGAGCACTGCTGAATCGGGACCCTGGCTCTCCTCCCAGGGCTTCTCAGCTGGTCTTCACACTGACCAGTCACTTTTATGTAGGGCTTTTTTTGGTTTCTTTTATCTTTGATGCCGTTAATTTACTTTTCTCATGACTTCTAACCAGAGGGAACAAGAGGACTGTGAGTTTTGTTTTTTTTTTTAACTGAAAATTAGGAGGAAAAAATGGTGAACTGTGACTTCATCAAAAGGTATTAGGTTGTCATTTCTCATAACATCTCATGGAGTTTCACTCCGTCTGTCACACTGCTCCGGCCAGGCCCTTTAATATCAGACAGGATAACTACCAGCGGCTGGAACCACTATTTTAAACAGCATTAATCCAGCATTCCTAAAGTTTTCCAGGTGGATTTGGGGCTTCCTTGCACTGGCTCAGGGCACAGCCTGGTGTATGGCTACAAGCTGCCCTGCTCCTGCCTGTTCATCAGCGCGGGCAGAGCTGCCAGCTCATGCACGTCCTCAGCTGTCACACAACTGTGCATTTTGGGGACAGCTGAGGGATGGCAGCCCTCTCAGGCCTCATTTCTGTGATGGTCCATGACCCTTGAAGGTTCTGATGAGTAGCTGTGATTAACAGCCAGGGGGAAGATGACTTTAACAGCTTCGGCTTCTATTTTTCCTTATTTATCTTTACCAAAAAAGCATCATTTCTTCCCTTCTTTCTTTAATGAGCCCAGGGAAAATATGAATGATGGCTGTGGCACCTTGCCCTGGTCCCCAGCAGTGATCAGCTCAGCAGGATGAAGAGCCAGAGCCCAGAGAAGTGGGTCCCTGCTGCCTGCGTGGGCTGGGCCAGCACAGTGGTACCCACCAGCCGAGCATCCCCTGCACAGTCAGGGAGAGCAGAGGGAAAAGACAGGACAGGGTCCTGTGCCCCACGGACACTGGGTGCTTGCAGCGAGTGGGAATGCTTTCCACACCTCCCTGAACACCTCAGCTCACCTCGGAGGATGCTCCTCCACCTTTTCTCCTCCTTTCACAAGGAGAGAGGAGAGTAAACCCCACTGGGATGTGTGTCCTGGGACCCTTTCCCTATGGCTCCCTCCAATCGCCTTCCCTTCTCCTCTCTGCTACTTTCTCTTCTTCTCCTTCTATTTCTGTTTCTACCATGACATCCTCTCCCTGTCACCTCTACGCATGCACATACACACACACACCCCTTCCTTTTTTATCTCTGGATACCAAAGAAGATTAGACTTTCTTTAATTACATATCTGTTTGTTGGTGGTGTCTCCAAGCTTCGCCTAAAAGCCGCGCTGGCTCAGATGTTATTGCGCACAGGCTTTCTGCTTGGTTACACTTGTTTATTACTCGTTCATTAGCTTTTTTACATTGCTGGAGATCTGAGCCACTCACACGGCAAAGGAGTCTCGAAGTGACAGCAGTAAAAGCCTCTGCTAGTGAGATTATAGCTGCTTGCTGGCTTGGATAGGAGAGATGGAGAGGGCAAGGGGAGAGCGCTGCCTTTGTGCTCAGCTGAAAGGCCCCTGTCAGTGTTCGTCAGGCAGCCTCCTGGAAAAAAAAGGAACTTTCCAAACCCCCATGAGAACTGGTTAAATTAACCCTTTCCCTGGTGGCCACCCCCTGAGAGGCTCCGGGCAGAGGCCAGGGAGATGCCTGCACCCAGCTCCAGGCCCCATGACGGGTGGTTCGTGTGTCTTTATGCTCATGGTCAGCACAAATCCTCTCCCCGGCTTTGTGGGCAGGCTTATTTTTTTTCACATCAGGACAGAAACTTCAAAATCTTGCAATAAGTCAAGTAGACAATTATCAGACCACCATCAAAACAGCTCCACCTTGTCTTTATGGCTTTAATTCCCCAAGCTCACTGTATGTACATGCAGGGCATCCAGCACTGCAGACTCCCCTGCACTGGGACCCGGTGGCCCCCTTGATCTGCAGCTCTGCAGCCACCTAATAATATGGTCCCTTGGCTCTTTTCTGCCCTTGTTTCTCCAGGAGCCCGGGGCAGAGGAGCAGTGAGGGGTGCTGAGCCTTTCCCGGAGCGTGGCTGGGTGCTGGCTGCGGCTCCAAGCAGCGGCAGCAACGGAGCGTGTTTTGATTAAACCCAAATTCTATTTAATCCAGAGGAATCCTGAATTAACAGAGCAGAGGAAACTTGGTGATGAAGAGGCCAAAGGGTCCTAATGGGCTGTGTAGTTCATTAGGAGGGTCAGTGTGTTTGCAGGCGGCTCCAGTGGTCCCCTGGGCACCGGGGGGATGATCCCAGACATCCCAGGCAGCATCGCAATCACCCGGAGCCCTGCTCCCAGGAAAGGGGCTCCCGGCTACCGCGCCGGGGGTGTTTACACTTCAACCTGACAGATGGTCTTGGGCTGCCACTGTTTACACAGCGTCTCTGAGAGGCATCCAGAAGGGCCCCACAAGCTCCCAGTGAGCTCTTGTCTCCCGCTCCCAGCTGGGCTTCCAGGCTCCGCAGGCAGGGCAGCATCGTGATGGGGCTGGTGGTGCCCTCCAAGTGCCTCCTTGGCTCCTCTCTGCCCATCAAACACCGCTGGCAGCACCGCTGGGGACTGTCAGATGTCACTGCTGCCTGCAAAGTCCCCTGTGACCACTACCTGATAAACCTCCAAGCCCTGGGGATGGCAAGGGGAGAAAAGCCCTGTTCCTGGATCCAGGAACAGCCCGGATCCTACCACCAGCTCCTCCAAAGGGCTGTACCCAAGCCGTGGTGCAGCAGGAGCCACTCTGGGGCAATGGGCTCGCTGCCCACCCTGATGCCAACTGCCACTGCCCACGCCACTGCCACCCACATCTAGTGCCCATCCCCCTGACAAGCCCTCTGCAAGAAGCCATGCAGACTGGTAGACTTCTCCGTGCCCACCTTGGCAGCCAAGGACCTCTCCCATAAGTACACGGGAAGGTGCCGGGAGCACACGACAAGAGGCCCTGACATTTTGTTTCCCGAAGCAGCATTCGGCGCAGGCCCCTCCCCAGCAACCACAGCGGCTCTAATGAATGCACCCACTAATGGGCTGGAAGGGTTTTAATTGCTTCCCCGCCACCCCCGATGCCGGCGCTGGAGCTCCAGGCACACGCGTGAGAAAGATTTCCTTCCCCGATTTGCATTGTTCCGAAGGAAGCACATTTTCCCCCAACTCTTAATGAATATTGCAAATTCCGAGGGCTTGCGGAGATGAATCCTGCCAGGCCGGATCGCGCTCTGCAGAAACACTTTGTCACTAGCTGTTCTCGTCACGCGCTCTTTAAGAGCCCAATAAAGTCTAACTCATGACTATGGACAGCTCGTGCCTTCAAAGCCGCGCCGACGGAGCCGCTCGGTTCAGGTCATGGAAATGCCACTGTCACTTCAATGTCTGAATGTCCCAAACACATTGTCAATAGGGATGTGAAATGCCCTGAGCCGAGGGAAAGGGAGACAAAGGGAGCGGGCGCTCAGCTGCTCCCTGGTGTGTGGCCAGCCAAGCTTTTCCTGCTGCACCAGCGCTCGCTTCCCAGTCCCTAACTGGGACACCCACTCCTCAGCCTTTTCACCCAAAAAATGATGAGAAACCCCCTTGGATGTGCAGCACGGGTGTGTGACAGCATGCACCCAGCATGCACCCAGCACCTCGCCACGATGCGCTGGCATTTGGAAATGTTCCTGTGTGCCAGTCTGAGCAGCGGTGGTCAGAGGCCAGGGTGATGGGCAGCATCCTGGAAAGCCATTTAATGTGCACAGGCACGGGCATGCTGATTGCACGGGTGAGACGCAGACATAAACACAGCCATGTAGGGGTAACTGCCGTACGTTTAGAGCTGGAAGAACAATTTCTACCCAAGTTAGCATGATTTTAAGGAAAGCTGAAGTGGAGCTGGCAGCACATCGGAGTCCTGTTAAATTAACTGCCAGCTGACTTTGCTGCCTCTTCTTGAGCTGAGCTAAATAATAATATCGCTTCATTTCCAGCAGTAAGACATTTCCCTAAAGAGAAGGGATGTGCAGAAGAAGGGGACGTTGTATGACACATCAAGGTCAGGATTTCCATGACCAGTGCAGGGCTGTCCCGGGGCTGCTGTCATTGGCAAAGCACCAGCCCTGCTGAGCAAAAAGGGG
>WTSP01017828.1:0-23795 GCA_025331215.1 Actenoides lindsayi | reverse complement strand
CTCCTTGTCTGGAGAGATTCCCACCCCGGCTGGACACTGTGCTGCTGGGCCCCCTGCTCTGGGTGACCCTGCTGGATAGAGCAGGGGGGTGGCACCAGATCATCTCCACAGGTCTCTTCCCACCCTCACCATGCTGGGGTTCTGTAATAACAATGCACTCCATGAACCACATACCCCATTGTTCTCAGAGGTGTCCACCCCATCTGAGGAATACGGAACTGACACCCACAGTAATCTGCTCTTCAGATCATCTTTCTCATGAAACGCATTCTTGATAGTCTGGAAATGCCACTGCTACTTGTTAAACATGGATCAGACACTCATAAAAGACGGACACTGCCTTCATTTTTAGCTTTTTTTTTTTTTCCCTCTTCAGCCTAATGGAATGTCCATCCTCCCTCTAGAGCAGGAAAGCAGTTTATTTATCTAATCCCTTTTGCCTCTGATCCCAATCAGTTTTATCTAAGTGTAGCACTGCAATCCTCAATGTCCTGTGAACTCATTGCCCACATGGCACTCTATCCCAGACCTCTCTTGGGTGGTGAAGTGTGGCCGGGTAATTTAGATAAGGCTCAGCAAACAGCTTATTTGGAAAAACATCTCCTCTTTCCATTGAGTATAAACTTCCTAGTCCACTCTCTGTTTATGGTAATGCAGGCGAATGTAAATCCTTCTGCCAGAGATTGCCTTCAAGGACAAAGTCAAGGCACAGAATAAGAGGAAACCTCATTCCCACCATACCTTTCAGATGGTGTTATCATGGAGAAGTTCCCCAGTGTCCACCGTCCCTGCCCCTCCTGGACATCCTGGCCAGACGCTTTCCTATTAAACTCTAGAAACAACCTGGGGCTTTGTTTCTGTCTGAGAAAAAGCCTGGCATTCACGTCTGCCTCCGTGCTGCCCTGCTCGGTGCCACAAGTCCACCGCAATGTTTTAGTTCTCTCGCTGGACAATTTTCTGCAGTGTCATTAATCAGTGAGAGGTAATTTATTTTCCCTAGATTTGGTAATGTTTTTATTAATGTCCGGCTAGTCAGCGGTTCCTCAGCTGTTCCTGTCACCTCTCTCCAGCCGTGGGTGTTTTCTCCTCACAAGGGGGACGTGGTGTGATGTCCAGCACAGCTCTCTCTGCAGCCAGGCTGGCCCAGCTCTCCACAGCCCAGCCTTCCCTGGCTCAGGGCTCCCTGAGGCTGGGGGTTCCCCAGGGCTGTCTGGGGACCTGCTGCCCAGGCTGGGTGAAGTGGTGTGGTGTGGCCAACCCACAGAGGTCTGACCCACAGAAAGGGCTTTTGGTTATCTGTGGGGACTGGTTTGGGCTGCACTACAGCCCCAGCTGGTGAGGAGCGAGGTGTGGGAAGGCTCTGGGGAAGTGGCCAGCGTCAGAGCTGGGCTGGCAGCCCTATGTCGTTGGCAGATTCCCCCCACCTTGCTCTCCTCCAAGAGACCTGGCGAAAGGGGTTCAGAGAGATGCTGTTTGGAAACGATGTCTTGAATGCTGGGCGACAGCTCTGGGGTGACACCAGCCCACTGCTTCCAGAGCCCCCTGGGATTCTCCTCACCTTCCAGTGGCTTCAGGCACAATTGTAGTGGGACCAGATGGGATGGAAACTGCTGACCCCTCCTCTCCTCATCCCAGCCCTGTTGGTGGTCATCCTCCAGTTACTGGGGCATTAAAACCTGACCTGGAAACTCCCCCAAATGCCAAGGGGTGTGGTACGAAGCAAAAAGGATAGTGCTGTTTCTCTGAAATGTGCTGCTGACGTTGGTCCTATAGTAAAAGTTGGAACAGAGAATGGGCTCAGTTGTGAGTAAGAAAAACTATCTAATAAAATGAATACCGTGTGTGCAAAATGAACAGCAGTGGTGAGAAGAAAGGCTGAGCTCAGTGTACCAGTAAACACAGAAAGCCAAAGGGCAGCTCCAACAGGTAGGCATGCAGGAGAAAAGGCTGCTCAGCCACAAGCCAATGTCACCTCAAAAAATAATCTATGAAACGAATCCTTCAAACAACGGTGTCGTCACTGTATTAAACAACACTTTAATGCTCCAGCTTTCCTTTATTCTTCAGGAATGACAAAGCCACTGGGACATTCAGAGCTGTATGCTTGGACTGGTCCCTTCAATCGCTGTTGGTGTCCAGTTCCACTTGTCTTAGATTCCGCTTCTGTTACAGTCTTTAGACATAGAACTCACATTGGAAGGTTTTTGTAGTTTCGAAGAGCATTTCTGCTGTATAAAGTCTCTGTCTCCACTGCTGCCCACCCAGAGAGGTCCCTGAGGGCTGCAGAACTGCTCTGCAATGCACAAGACATGTGGTAACACAACAGCAAACTTCCGAAGTGGACGCTTATAAACATGCTGCTAACTGTGCCCCAACAAATGCGTGGTTCCCTCCTGGAGGGCAGGGATTCAGCATCACTTCGTAGTTCCAGCCTTACATTAAATCTCAACTGTATTGAGGTGAGGAAGGAAACAAAGATGCTGAATTTAGGAGCGTACGATGTGAAGGTTCACTTATTTCTTACGCAGTGGCTGACTAAATAAGCAAAGCAGGTGTTTCATACTGCTGTTAGGGCAAATTTACCTTTGCTGTTAAGGGTAGGAGGAAACACAGGAAGATGACAATAAAGCTTCTTCCCTGCCCAAGACATTGGGTCTGGGCTCCTCAGCTCAGCTTGGTGGAAAAGAGCCTTGCACCAACCCCAGGAGGCAGAGGATGCCCAACTCCTCCCAGCCCTTGCCAGAGGAATGCACTCTCTTGGGAGCTGGTGGATCCAAGACCAACAGTGACTGCAAAAACAACATCCAACCACTTTCCAGTCTCTTCTTTGCTAACATCTATTTTCATTCATGTCAGTCTGCCATTGCTGCCATGGTGACCAACTTAGAAATTAATTATATAAAGACATTAAAGACAATTAAATAGGAAAGTTCAACCCACAGTTCTGGCAAAAAAGATTTGAGTATTCCTAGATTGCAGCCCTCCTACTTTCCCCTTGAGTCCTTCAGAAAGCATGACTTAACCAGTTTCTTTCCTGCACTTACTTCTATGCTGATGTTGACAAATAAAATGTCTTCTGTTTCTTTTTTTTATTTTTTTTCTGACTCACGTAGAGCAGATATTCTTTAAACAATTTCAGTTCTCACTACAGAAGAGCTCTGTCCCTCTTTTTGACAAATGGATCTTGCTGCCGACAGACTTGGCAGGAGTGGTTCGCGCAGCTCTGCCCCAAACTGCTCTGCCCTTCTTGGCCATAGTCCCATTTCTCGTGCGCATTGTGCAGCTGAGCCACCGGTGTCAGCGGCTGGCCCGTGGGCTGCGGCTCCCAGGGACTCGGCAGCACCGGGCTCCTGACTGGCTGGGGACTTTGCGTTGCCTTGGAGAAATCTGGCTGGCCCCTTTTGCCCTAAGTCCATGTTTCTGTGAGCACAGATGCAGCCCTTGTGTAGCATACGAGGTCTGGGGTTTGAGATACACAAGCATCAAAGATGCACCACCATGACCAACTGCTTGTCATGGCTGTGGCAGAGAGGACAAGGGAAGTTTCCAGAGACTGGCTTGCTCTTTAATCCACCCACCAGCCCTCTTTTCCAAGACGAAAGGTGGGTAGTTTGGGCTTGTTTTCCTGTGGCAACTCTTTTCTAAGTAGATGGGGCCTTCCAGTGCCTATGGAGTTAACTCCACACCTGCTGTGACTGAGCTCTTCTGCTTCTCTAGTCTCTCCAGGTTTGCTTTTATCTGTGTCTAATTGTGCTTGCTGTGACCTCTCTCATCACATACTGCCTTTGATGTTGGCACTGTCACAGATTATTTTTGTGCTTTTTTCTGCAACTATTTTGGCATCGACTCATGATGTCTCTTTTTTTCAGAATGGTTTTTTTAATGCATAAATGTATATCCACCCTTACCTCTATTCCCTCCTGTTCACTCCTGTGTTCTTCCAGGAGGCAGCCAGCTGATGGGGAAAAGCAAGAGGGGATTTAACTGCACCTGAGATCAGGGAATTTGGCATTTCAGAACATCTAACGAAGTAAATGCAGCCCAAAGTTCGGGCTGCGGTGAAAGTGTGCCCCTTGGCAAGGACTGGACCGCACGAGCCTGTTTGTTCTGACCCTGATGCTCTGCGACGGCTGCTTTACGTGCCTCCGTGTCCAGCGGCTGCCCATCTGCTGCTGTAGTATTTTCGTTCAAAGAGCTGCTCAGAATGAATCCTAAAAAACTTTGCAGAGATGTCTTCAGTAGTTCTGCTGAAAAAGATGCTAAAAAACAGCTGTGTGGCAGATGCCTTTCTCCAGAAGCAGCCTGTGGTGACCAGCGGGACCACGGCCAAAGTCTGGATGCTACAGCTCTGTAGCCTTATTTCTGAGACAAACCAGTCCTCCCACCATTTGTTGCCTGAGGACTGATTTTCAGAATTATCAGCCTTTGCTAACAACAAATGACAAGGGAAGCAAACAAAAAACCCAAACCAAGAGGAGTCAATATGCTTAAAGAAGGAAGATAACTTCTGTATATGTGTAGCTTGCTGGATAAGCCCATGGTGGTGACTCTTGCATTTCACACACAGACAGCACTTTGTGAGCGTTGAGCTAAAGCTGCTGACAGGTAGTAAACTCTCACAGACTATTATTCACAACTACCCCTGTAAAGGATTAATCTGCTCTTCCAACACAGCTTTTCTGGGAGAGGAACATAATGGATGGAGGGAAATTGTAAAGGGTGCATGAAGATAACAGAAGATGGTAGAGAGCATTAAAAAACACTGCTCAGATTAGCACCTGATCAGGAATATCAAGACAGACAGATCTCTAGCTTTCTAAAGATCAGTGCTCCACTATCTTCCATCCAGAAGGCAGCCCAGATGCTGCTTTGTAGTTATAAGAGGAAATGTTTCACTGCTCAAATCATTCAATGAGACTCATGTCTCGGAGCCTTCTTTAATGATCAGCCTGTTCAAGGAGCAAGGCCTAATCCTGATTAATTTGACAGGCTGTTAAATTGACTGGTACGGTTGGAGGTGTCAGAAGAGAGGACTGATGTGGGTGGCATCAATCATGTCTGTTTGGAGCAGAGATCCTGTTGGGATGGAAAGTGCAGGGAGACCAGTATGGGCTGAGCACAAGCATCCTTTCAGTTTTTTTGGTGAGAAGCATCTGAGTCCCCAGGAAAGAAGATGTTTGGTGGACAGAAAGCCTAGGGATAAATAAGGCAAATCTATGCCTGGTGTGATTTTGTTGGCTTTAGGAAACATATAAAACAGGAAGATGGCAAAATGAATGTGTGAAAGATTAGCACAGACCCGCATCAGAGAAATAAGTAATACTGGTCCAAAGTGAAGAAAAGCCTGAAACTCAACTCGGTACACGCTGGTGGAGACAGGTTGGCTCTTGGGATACCCAGAGGGACTGGAGGGAAGGAGGAGCCTCTAGAGCCACTGAGGACTGGAGAGAGGTTGTGTCCCCACCAGCATGTCACGCTGGGACCCACGGACACCCTTTGGGGGGGGTGCCATGGCAGGGCAGCGTCCTTCTCCCAGCCTCCACGGTGGTGGTAAATGGCAGGAACATTTCTGTGTTTCCTCTCTCACTGGCAAGCGTCTTGAGTCTGGGTGGGAAGGTCCTGCCAGATGCCTGCAGCACCTTCCTGACTCTGCATGCAGTGCAGCTAGCGTGATGTCACAGCAAGCACAATGTCACAACAAGCGAGCTGTCACAGCAAGTGTGCCGTCGCAACAAGTGAGCCATCGCAGGGGGAGCACTGCCTTCTGCATCCCAAACCATGGTCCCGAACGGGGTAATGTCAGTGCCTGGAGCTCACCGTCAGAACATCACTGTCTCTCGGGGAGGGGAGCAGAGCAGCTCACACAGCACAAGGAAAATCTCCAGCAAGTGAGAGCAGGGTCACTGAAAATAGGTTCTGAGAGGTAACACCAGAGAGCGGCTCAGCTTCACGGTCTGTGAGAGGCCGTGCCCTCCTGGTCTGTAGCACCCACGGCTGTTGCCTCTCTTGTGTTCAGCTGTGGGCTGAAAATGAATCTCGAGTGTCTCGTTTGAAAACCTTTTACAAATATCATGCTGACATGCAGATAGGAGAATGTGGCAAACAAAACAATACGTGACGCCCAGCTTGCCCCTCTTCTTTGAAAAACTCAGATTGTTTTCTTGTCACAAAGCTGCTCATTCTTTCCTCTCAACATAAACACTAATGAGAATAAAGTGGTTTTCTGTGACAAAATGTTATGTGTTGATGAGTAAACAAAATTAATGTTTTGTAAAGCAAGCAAAAGAGAAAGGAAGCTCTTTGACAAATTTTGTGAGCAAAGAAATGGTTGTTTTCTTTTCTGAGCAAATTAATTTCTCTTTTCCTGGACGCCCACGCAGACGCTAAGCAGTGTCCAGGGGGATGCAAAAGGGAAGTGATTAAGAAAGTGAGTGAGCATCCTCCCTTTGGGCCTGTGAGTCAAGAGACGAGGGATTTTCTTGTGATGTGTTGCTAATTACTCGAGCTCCTCAGATCTTGCTCCTTCACAGGGCTTTAAAAAAGGCGCATAAACATCCTTCCCTTCTCTGAACATTTACAGTGTATAAATCATTAACCCCCAATAAGCTGCAGTGATCGTGTGTGTTATCACTCGGGTCTATAGTCTCACTGATTTTAGTGGGACCGTCAGGGTGCTCAAAGGTTCTCAGTGTCAGTTTTAGCTTCAGGATAGGAACCCTGGATATTGAAGCTAAAAGCAAATTATTGCCTGTGTCTTCAGCCAACCAATGTTCAGATTGAAAGTTGTTTTGGTTTGGTTTTTTTTAATTTCAGACATCACTGGGGTTTTTTTAACCACGGGAAGCCGCAAGGAATTTAGCAGGACAAAAACCCCAAATATTTCTCTGCACCAATATAGTTTCTGCGTAAGGTGGGATGATGATATGGTTGGATAGATGGCTGGACTTGATGATCTTGGAGGTCTTTTCCAACCTTAATGGTTCTGTGATTCTGTGACAAACATGAGACCTGTGCTGCCTTGGCCAGAGGGCTCGATGGAGCATTTCAAAGGTGTGCCCAAGGGTGCTGCAGATGAACTGAAACCTTTCTGCCTACACAACTAGGATACCCTGGTACCTCCAAGAAGACACCAACGTACCTTGCCAAGAACTTGAAAAATAGATGGTCTACTTTTGACAAGTCATCACTGTAATTCACAGCTCACTTTTTTTCTAGATGCAGGTGCCAAAATCTCCCAGGCAATTAGTGACAGGACGAGAGGGCATGGCCTGAAGCTGCGCCAGGGGAGGTTTTGATTGGATATCAGGAAGCATTTCCTGACAGAGAGGGTGATCAGACATTGGAATGGGCTGCGCAGGGAGGTGGTGGAGTCACCATCCCTGGAGGTGTTTAAAGAAAGGCTGGATGTGGCACTTAGTGCCATGGTCTAGTTGATGTGCAGGGTTGGGCCATAGGCTGGACTTGATGATCTCAGAGGGCTTTTCCAGCCTCAGTAATTCTGTGATTCTGTGATTCAGTGCACTTTCCAAAAATTCAGCGCAGCCATTAAAAGCCAGATCTGTGCTGGGCACCACGGTCCCGTTCCCCACCGAGAGCTCAGCTGCTTTGGCTGTCCCAGGACAGGTGCAGCCCAGTGTGGCAGAGAAGGGCCCCCTTGCCAGCAGCACCCACACAACATCCCTCCTTGGGTGGAAGAGACCACGAGGCAGGCCAGGGACCAGCTTCAAGATTTAATCATCTTCACCACTTGGCAGATTTTCAAGGGAATGACTTTTCATCAAAATGTGATGCTCAAAGTGAAAATATTTCACTGGATTGTACCTCTTCCAAGCACATTTTGATCTTGTGGGATGTTTGGTCTGAAACGCTCTCTTTAGAGAGACATGGGAATACCCAAGTGGAAAAAATGAGTTTTCAGGATCTGTTTTATTTTTTTCTTAATATAAAAGTCCATTTTAATGGAAATGTAAAGTTTGTGTCATGTCTCAGCAAAGGCAAATCTTGATTTTAATGGTCTCCATGAAACAGAAAGGAATGTCTCTGTTCGTTAAAAATGAGGAAACAAAATTAAATTTGAACTATTGATCTCTCCTACTGGAGGTTTTTGTTCTTTTAAATCAGAAAAGTGACTATAGGATAGGTCCTGAGCAGCAGTAAGCAATCTCCTGTTGAGATAAGTGGGAATTACAGGGTTTTGGCATTAGTTCCCGAGTTGCCCACCAAGTTCCATTGGTTTTTGCAGCAAAAGCTGTTCTCCAGCACAAGCCCTTCCTGCTGCAGACCTTGGAGCTGGGAATGTGCAGATTCAGGCATTATTTTGACTACAACCTAAAGACCTTGTAGAAAAGTTGAAAAAATTCCAAGGTGCTGCCAGTGGTTTTGCTGGGGACAAGATTAATGTTTGCTGCGTTTGCTGTATCCTTTCAATTGCTGCTTTCCTCCGCCTTCCAGTAAATACATTTGCCTATTACTTAAGCAAACTGACTCTGACAGAAACCAAATATAAGAAATCTATTAACGATAATGCTGTTCTTAAAATCGCAAGGCAATACTAAAGAGAGCCCTGGGGTTCTGGCTTGCTGCTGGGCGCTGCTTGCTCCAGCGCTGCGGCTTTGTACTCCCGTAATAAAGAAATACAGGCTGCAGCAAAACAAAAGAGTCAAAGAAGTACCGGCGTGTTGGCGAGGTTCAGCTACATGTGCATTATTTCCTTGCACCGCTGCTACTGAGGTGGCACAGTCTCACTTTACCTCCTGTGGGCTTATGGTCCAAAGTGACAAGAGATGTGGAGAAGAAGAAGAGAATAATGAAGTGATTTAGCAGACGATCCAAGCCTTGAGCGGGAGCTTGGTTACTGCTCAACGTGGGCCTTTGTTTCCCCTCTTTCTGTGCCTTGGTGGGTACAGTGTCATACGGTGGGTGCGCAGGGAGCAGCCAGCACTGCCGCGCTGTGGAGGGCTGTCCCTGGGTGGGTTTGTCACCACTGCATGCTTTTCTTAGGAAAAAGGGTTTTTTTTTTCCCAAATACAGATTATTTGTTGCTTGGAAACAACTGGGGAAAACCAACATGCAATTCTGCAAATGGGCACCTGCTCAGCAGCAGATGGTCTGCTCGAGTGTGACGTTCAGAGGCGCTGGAGGCTGGGGACACTGCGTTGGCTTGTCCTGCACCAAGGGAGGATGTGCCTGCAGGGGCATTGCTGCTGCCTGTAGCTAGACATCCTTTTTCATGTCCAATTTCCAACAACAAAAGAAGCAAATTCTGGGAAGCCTTTGGGAAATCTTCCTGCCTGCCTGTGCTGGGAGAAGGCAGCTCGGGGCTGGCCAGGCACTGTGCAGCTGGGAGTGGCCAGAAGGCAAAGCCACAGCCTGTAGCTGCCCGGGTCCCACGCTGCCGGGCTCCTGCTGCTCCCCAGACTGACTTTTAGCTCCATCTGTACTGGGATAACAGATGCTTTCTGCTGAACTTTACTGCATACTTCAGATGGTAGGACCTGCTCTGAGACATGATCCCGAGGACGTTTCCTAGACCTCAGTGCATGCTGGAGGCTACCGGTGTGGCCAAGGGGCCCCCTCCATCCACGCTCCCTTCTGGAGGCAGCAAGTTCTCGGCAATCAGTGACTTAACAGTCTCTGTTTACCTTTTTTGGCTGAGTGCTCCATGAAAATTCAGTCATGTGTAGAAAAAAACTTTCAACCCACAAGGACCCTGGGATGACTCATCTCACTCCTTCCCCAGTATTTAAGTTGGAGTGGGACGTTTAGACCTTGACCTCCTCTTGCGTTGCTGGAGAGCTCATTTTCCAGTCTGAAGGCTGGTACCTGCCTGTAGTGCCCTGGCTGGGTGTGTGGGGAGCGTGGGGGACCCATTCTGCCCCAGGAGCTGGTTAAGACCTTTTTTGGAAGAGGCAGGCTGGCTCTGCGCGGCGCCGCAGGCTTTGCAGGGCTCTGCGAAGGCGAGGCAGGGCTCCTCCGTCCCACATTCCTTGCTAATTTTAACCAGCTCCCTCGAGCGGCTTGGGAGCAGAGGCCCAGAGCAGTAGGGTCTTGATTTATTAGTCTTTCCTTTCTGAAAACTTTTGTTCAAGTGTCTAGGGACATAAGTAAAACCAGAATGGGATTCTCAGCCTGGAGCCTTAGAGATGCTTATCTACATCACGAAGTATTGAGAGCTTTTTGCAATGTCAGCAGTTTTTTCTCCAAAGGCATCCCATATCTGAGACACCGGGGGAGTGGGAATTGCTGGAAGAGCTGTGTGAGGAGAAGAGAAGGCTCTGGGGAGACCTTCTGGTGGCCTTTCAGGACTTCAAGGGGCCTGTCAGAAAGATGGGGACAGATGCTTTAGCAGGGCCTGTTGGGACAGGACAAGAGGTGATGGTTTGAAACTAGAAAAGGGAGATTTAGACTGGAAAGAAGGAAGAAATGTTTTACAGTGAGGGTGGTGAGACTGTGGCCCAGGTTGCTCAGAGAGGTGGTCACTGCCCTATCCGTGGAAACATGCAGGGTGAAGATTTGGTGACATGGCTGGACGCTGGCCTGGCCATGGCTGGTTCAGACACCAGTGCCCTAGCCATGGATGGGCAGTATGCTCACTCAGGGTCTCCATGTTCATTGCAGTGCTGACCACCTTCCTGCAGAGCTGTCCCTTCACTGTCAGGAACATCAGGGGCAAACCACTGGGGTCTACCCAGGCAGAGCACCATGCTCACCCCAAATGTGGTAGCTGCTCTGGGGAAAGGGAGGGAACTGCTGGCCTGGGATGGGCCCGTGGACATTGGCTGGACAGGGAAGGGCAGAGAAGCAGAGCTCAAAGTGCTGATGACAGGGTGAAGAATGAGCAGAAACCACAGCCTGGGAGGTAAAAGGGAAAGATGTGTCACCAAGCCTGTGGAAGAGCTGTTTGCAGGAGACGTGGCCATCCTCAAGCACTTACACAGACGTAAGACAGGGGCAGGGGACAGTCTGCTCCCTGTAGTACACAGAGCACACAACATGTTTAACTTGGGGCAAGAAAGGTTTGCTTTAGGCACAAGGAAACTCTTCAGTGGTAAGTTCAGCTGAGTGCTGGAACCGACTTTCCAGTGACTTTGTAGCATCTGCATCACTGGAGATTCCCAAGTGCCAATTCAACAAGCATGTGCCAAGGAAAACAGGCAGAGCCGGTCCTGCCCTAGCAGGGACAAACAGGCTGGAAGACCCCCCAGCTACACCGTCACGCTGCCTGTAGCACAGTCATTGACTAACCACGCAGCAGCAGCCAGAGCTCCCGAGAGTCCCCACTGCCACGCGGGGCTGTCCCAGCACCAGCAGGGACATAGGTCCTGAAGAGCAAAATGCTCAGCACCTCGCTGGCTGTCGTAGCACTCTCTGCCTACCTCAGTGAAAGAATTAGAGCCTATCCGTCTCAAAATGCTTCAGTAATCGAATCAGCATGAAATTCACAGACCGTGGCGTTTGTGGAGAAAACATCCCAAAGGCAAACCTTCAAGGTTTTCTTCCAACTCCTTTCTCTTGCTTATTTCACATTTATATTTTGTTTGTGTACAGACTTGACATCTGTAGCCCAAACACCCAGTGCTCTTGGAGAGCAGAGATTAGAGCTCTGATTCCTTGTTATTAATAGAGAGGGGAAAGATGGTCAGCACTCCAGCTCAACCACCCAGCCTCACACCACATACCTTGGGGCACGTGGCCAGGGCTCCCCGGCACTCGGTGTCAGTGAACGCAGCAGCTCAGTGCTGGGGACACACAGACTGTAGCTTGGAAATGGCATGCCTCTTGCCTCGTTACTCTTACAGAACTAATGATTTCTCTAAGGTGTCTTGTGCTTGAGGCTGAAGAATTAAGCAATGCTTTACGGTTTGAGGATTTTTTTGTTTGTTTGCTTTAGATTTTCCTATCCAGCTGCCAAATACTTTCCAGCTCAGCCTTCAAAACAAATTAGTTCTGCTATGATCAACTGATTTAAATAAACACTGGTTGAACATCTGAGGTGTGAACCAGTGAGGGAAGTGGGACTGGAAAACCTCCAGCTGTCTGTCTCCTCCCAAGGTGGAGCACCAGGTCCTGCCCTGGAGCACAGCCCTTGGACGCACTCGCCGGCTGGGAGGGAGGAATGAGGAAGGGAGACGGACAGTGAGGATCGCTAAAAATAGCACTGCTCACAGCAGCCACTTCTGGCATTTTCTTACTGGCAAGTGGCTTAATTTCTGCCAGTCATCTGCAGGGTGTTTCCAGTCTGGTGCTGGGAGCGCTGCCCAGCGCTTTGTTGTGTGCTACCGAGAGGCCACTCGGACATTCTCCTGACTTGAGGTCTGCTTGACAGGGCAGGGCACTGCTGCTTATCCCCGTGGCAGCGCCGGGTAGAGCTGGTGTTTCTCTTGGCTTACCTGGGCTTCTTTCCTGACCCATGTAATCGCCCCCTCGGTTACAATATTGAAGGCTATCAATGAAGCGTGGAAGCTGCAGAATAAAAATTAATAGGAAAGGAAACCCCTCATTAGCTCTCACTGTTACTGGCAGTATTGTTACTGGTTAATCGAGAGCTTGAATTTAGAGATACGCAATTAAGAGTTTGAGGAAGGGTCTAAAATAGTGCAGCCAACATCTGGTACTGACAGAAGCAACCTGTAGCCTCACAAGATGCCTGCATGAAGGCCACGTTTCTGCCCCCTGCTTTGCTCCCCCTCCCTTCTTCTCCCACACAGAACTGAGTGCTGCTCTCGGCTGATGGTGCCCGTGCCTCTCGCACAGCCCCTCAGGATGCCCACTTGCCATCAGGGTACCGGATGCTGAACACCCCTGGCCTGTGGCTTCAGTCCCCACCACTGCTGTGGTTCAGATTGGAGGACGGTCGTAGTTTCTCTTCATGCTCCAAGACAGTCCCTTTTCATGCCTGGCACAAGGTGATGGCTCTCAGGTATTTTACTCCCTTTTCTTTCAGGCACTGATTTCAGTGACATCCCACTGCTGGCTGAGCCCTCTTGGTTGCCTCAAATGGGCATTTCAAGGAATATTTTAGTGCATTTCTCCACTTTTCCATACTTACGTTGAGCTATTTCCTTGTCTCACACAGTGGGCTCCAATTGTCACCAACATGATGCCGTCACTTGTATTTAGAGTTGGAAAAAAGCAGAATAACATTTGTTCTTGTGCTTATCTCACTGTGGGAGGAACTTACTTCTTTTTTAAAGAGGCCGTTTAGTCTTGGGTTTTAATTCTCCACCAGGGCTTCTGTAAGAGAACACCTTTGTTCCATCGCCATCTCCCAGCTACCTCTGTTGGGCTGTAGGACTGTGGTTAATATCCAACTCCACTGAGTTTATGAGCGTTGCGCACTCCCGGGCAACTCTCCATGCAGGAAACAAGCTCCTGTCACCACTCAATGAAAAATGTGATTTAATTCTTAAAGTGCCCTCGAGTCTAGCTCGAGTGTGTGCATTTTTCCCACTACTTTTTACTACTTTTCTGATTAAGGAATTTCCATTAGCTTTAAATAGGAATGAGGTTTGTGGGAAATGCTGGCTGAGATTTCCCCAGGACAGCATCCCACTGGACACACACACTGATGGCTCCACTATCTGTGTACTGAACCCAGCATAATCCCCAGCAGTCTGGAAACAGAAGTTACTCCACAGATCACCGCACTGTACGTCTCTTTACATAATTTGCTTTTATCTCATGCTCTGAATCTCCTCAAAACAGTAAACAGCGGGAGATGAGGAAAATGGATTTAAAGAGACAAGAAGTTTAGCCTGATGTTCTTCACATCAGCCCATTAGACTGCTCTTACAAATCTCAGGAGCATTAGCCTGTGGTATTATAAATTGAAATTCCTAATCCTCCCTGATTTGCTACAGCCTTAACGCTTTAATCCACCTTGTTTTCTCTCCCAGACACTTCGCTCCTGATCCCATTGTTGCCTGATTAAAAGTAGTTTGAAATAATCAAACAGCCAGGGAAGGAGGAGTAAGAGTGTCCTAGTGAGAGGCAATTTCAGAAAATGAGATTACATTTAAAAAGACTTCACACGTTTCACTGAAGTGACAATCCCACAACTTAGAGACATGGAGAATGGATTTACTTTTCTCAGTATAAATTGATGCTGTTTCTCCACAACATGAGTCATCGTTTTCCATTTTTATGAAGATGGAACCAGGAAATGGTGAAAATAATACACTATCTAACCAGATCTTCACATTTATGACTTAAATCTTATTGCAAATATTGCTGACTTAGCTTATTAAAAAATACCATTTAAAAATATTTAATAGGAAAAATCCTTTTTTTCCTTGATAGCCTTTTAGTCCAGCTGGAGACTCTAGAATGAGTCCATGTCGGTGGCCAGAGAAAAGGCTGGTTTGGCCGTAAGGGAGCGGACGGTCCCGGGGGAGCTGAGCCCAGCCGGGGTCTGCGAGGGGCCGCATGGCCTCGGCTGCAGCCGGTGCAAGGGCCAGGCTGGGCAAGGAGGAGACACTGCAGATCGGGTGTAGGGCTCTAGTCCTGACCAGCAGGGTTTTACCCCTTCTCGGATAGGCTGCCAGCCTGGCAGACACCCAGTGACATTGAATGCAGAGCACGGAGTTTTCTCTGCTGATGGGACGTGGACATGCGGGCTGTGTTTGGGTTCCTCAGGCTGCCTCATTGCTGTAGGCACCTTGCAAGATGTCTCTGTGCCTCCTTCCTGTCCTGTCCTTCCTGCCCATGCTATTTCCTGTGCCCCAGACCTAGGCTTCTAGTTTGGGTGCCCTTCACAAGAGTTGAACTTTCCACCCTTGTGTGTGAAACACGGACGCTCGATGGTGTCTCGGCCCCATGCTGCCCGGAGCTGTGTCACTGCCCTGCGACCGGGTGAGAGACCCCCCAGCTGCTGCTCTTGGCTGACCCCCTTATCCTGCGACTTCTCACACTCTTCATGAGTGCTGTTCAAACCACTGCAGCCCTTTGGCACACGATTACATCACCGTGTCCCCCACATACTGGCAATTAAGCACCACCCATAGTGCCGAGCGCTTGTTTTCTGCTCTCCATGTAGAAAAATCAATTAGAGGTTCTCGTTGTGCAGTAAATGTCAATTGTGCTAACATTACAAAATCAGAAACATCTGTAGCTATGGAAACTCTCAAGGCAAGACTTATTTCAAGAATAAATTATGACAAGAAGCTTTTTATGGCTGTTTTTAAACAATAAATATAAATTTAAAAAGCTTAATTTCTTAGATGGAATTAATTTTAGTTTTTAGCTATTGGTAGTTGTCCTGAGGTGGGTTCAGGTTCATTATCAGCAGCAGCTGCCCAAGCAGCTGGGAGGGGCCACAGCAGGATAAACAACCGAGCCAGCCAATGGGAGAGCCAGTACCACACTGACCTTGCCCCTATATAAGGGGAGGGCTGGCCCAGCACAGGGCCCTGTTTTCAGCTTATTGTAGTGTGTGGCTTCAGTGTGGCTGGAGCAGGGAAAGCAGCGTCTCAGGCACAGGTAGAGCCTTCCAGCTTCTATCACTCATTTTGTCTATCATATCATCAGCACTATCATTAGTACTGTTGTTTTCTTCTCTCTTTTTTGTTGTTTTATTAAAATGTTCTTATCTCAACCCATGGGGTCTCACCCTTTTCTTCCTCCCAATGTTCTTTCCCATCCTACAGGAGGGGGTGTGAAGCAGGGTGGGGGGACACGGTGGGAAAGTGGCTGGGCGGTGTTTAGCTGTTGGCAGAGCTAAAAACCATGACAGTCATACAGGCTCTTAAGACACTTTAACCAATATTGATACAGAGGAAAACATTGTTTTATCAGTGCTTGTGTCCAAAGAATCAGCACTGTCATGGGTCTTGCTTAACAATGTTCTGCTAAGATAAGGTCTGCTGTGTTTTGGTGGGGAGTGAGCTTTTCAGGTGACTAATGTTCCATCCTTATGGTTGATTATGGTGTGATTTATGCTTTACAGTTATGCAAAAAAAACCCATTAAGTGCATGAAAGGAAAACTCAGTCAGAACTCAGAACTTTCTGTGTGACCTGTGCTCTGCTCTGTCAGCATTCCCAGGTCCTTGACTCCCCCATGTGCAGAGCAACTGCTCCAGGTGACACTGAACAGCTCTCAGAAAAGTGTTTCAGCATCATATTTTTTTTTCTTTTAATACACTTTAACTCACTTCAAAATGAATGCAAAAACAATGCAATGCTGTTTGTTTTCCTTTTCCTTTATTTAACTTCATCTTGCTATAAGTTCTAACCTGGTTCTGGTCTGAGTAAAAATAAATTAGAAATAAGGCTCAGTACTGCACATTGTGGTATCCTGAGATAGATTTCAGTTCTTAGAACACGAAAGTCTGTTTGTGCATCCCTATCAAAGTCAGTGGATCTGTGTTAATGTCTGTGTTAATTTGTGTTAATGGATTAGCAGGAAGCAGAGTCCCAACACCCGATGGAAACTTCCCAGCTACGAGGAGAGCTCGGTGGCTGTGACTGAGAGACAACCTCTGTCGACTTTGCCGGACCCCAGCAAGGGCAGACGGGAGGCACCTCTGTGACGTGAGCAATATGAAAGCATGCACTGATCGCTGGGGTTTGGGGAACAGGGTCTCCCGGGGGGACCAGAGGTGTAGTGGAGGAGAGGGGGCTGCGGCTGGTGAGCAGCCCCAGGAGAGGGCAGCTGTGGTGGGCATGGGCACAGCGGACTAAGCCTGGGCCACGGAGAACACTGAGGGCACTGCTGGCATTGCAGGGGGGAGCACAGGGCACAGCACCTTAATGTGCCGTTGTACAACCACGGCACTGGGCACCAGAGCTGGCTCAGAAGGAGCACACTGTCTTTCTTTTCTGTTTTTGTTTTTATAAACCTCTTCTACCTCCTACGTAAGGCTTTGAAAATCAGGGCAAAACAATGAAGCATGTATCAGCCCAGTGTAGGCTGTGGCTGTTCAGCCTTTGACTCCCTCTGCCTGCAGAAAAGCAAATAAATTCTCATGAGAAAGATTATTTTGCCCCCGCCACCCTTGTGCACGGACAGTTTTCAGCAGCTCTGCAGTTGGGACTGTCTGATGCTGCAGGATGGGAAAGCACTGTCCTGCTTGCAGATACCTTCACGCAGTGTTGGTGTCAAGTGTTCCAGAAGCAGTCTCTAGAAATCAAAGCAATGTGGTCTTCCAAACCTTGGCTTGGATCATACCAGCATTATCATATGTTTTTGACCTTGTCCTCCAGGCTTTTAGGAAGTGAAAGACTTGGGACACATTACACAAGTAGCACACTTGTCATTAACAGGCTGATAAAGTTTCCTAATGGCTTAAAAACAATGATGCAAACAGGGTAGGTTGGTGAGTCTATCAGAAATATTTAGCACAATCACAGCAGGAGAGATAATATTCAAATGGTTGCAGCAAATGCGCTTCAGTGTCAGCCAAAATCTTCGTGCTTTAAATAGGTGTGCCCCATGCACAGCAATGCTTCTTGAGCTGTGCATGTTGTTCGAACAGGGGCCACAGGGGGAGGTCTGGGGCTGAGGAGGGAGCAGAAGACAGGGAAATTCCTTCTGTGTTGTGAGGAAAGGTGATAGGGCAGCTACATCCTGCCCCCAGGGCCTTAGAGGACACCTCCAGCTCCCACTTTCGGCAGCAAAAGATGCCATCAACCTGGGTGAAATCATGAGCTGTGGATGAAAGGACTATTCTATGAGTGGATTACAAGTTTGTGAAGTAATGACGGGGAAGCAGCTTAATGCACCAGCTACAGATCTGATGGAAAATGGCAACGGGGTTTACTGAGATTTAAAATTTAAGAAGTATGTATGATGCAGTGGATGAGAGGAAAAACACCACTGCTTCCAAACTACCCAAGCACTCTGTCTGACCAAACTAATGAGCCTGTAGTCAGCAGCACACTGCCTTACATGCAGAAAGTGAACACTGTTTAACACAGCGTCTTGGGCGTACCAGATGTATTAATAAAATCTCCATAATTGGAACTCAGTTAAATAAACAAGCAAAACCCATGTGCTTAAATGTTTGCTTGAAATCATTGTAGGAACGGGGTAAAGATGGCTGCATCAAACCACTTCAGTGCAATAACTGCACGAGTGCAATTCAGCCCACTTTCCCCCACTACTCCAATTTGACCGAATTCCCCCCTCATCACCCAGCAGGATGCTGAGTGCTCTTCACACAGTGCTCTGGGCTGCCAAAGCTCTGCTCAGGAGAGGAGCAGGCAGCTCTGAAGTCTGTGAGCTGGTGTTTCCCTGCTAGTACATAGGCAGAGTCCTGCTCTTCTGTAGCCCCATGGCTATTTCCCATCACCACAAATGCCCCAGAGCTCTCACCTGCTCACATTTTGAAGGCTCTGTTCCAATAGCAAAAGATTAGTAAGTTCTCATTTTATTTAATAATGAGAAGTACTGTTCTCTGCCACCCAGGCAAGAGGCAACTTGACAGAGACAACGTCTCCCTAGGAATTGCCACAGAATGGTGTCTGGACAGTGCTGTGCTTGGGTGGACCTGGCCAGGGTTTTCCCCTCCTTCCCCTCGCTGCTCTTGTGCTTCACCCAGAGGGTTTGCCCCCAGAGGGGCCCCGACTGCTGCTGCAGCTTCGTCCAGCCCAAAGGCTGCTCCTGCCCCACACACCCCACGCGAGCCCCGCCAAGGGGCTGGTGATAAACGCGCTGCCAAAGGGACAGGTGTGAGCCGAAGAGGTGACAAACGCAGCTCTTTGCCCTGCTTTTCTCTGAGTGAACAGCCCGTGCCAGTGACAACCGCAACACCCGGGTGAAGTGGCGGACGTGGTGCTTGAGGTGACAGGTTTGTGGTGCTGGGAGAAATTATGGCTGTGAAAGAGAGTGTAAGAGCACCTACGAGTGGCACAGAGCTGCTGGGGCACGTGGCAGAACGTTGTGCCCTCGGAAGGGGTACCTTGGGATAAAATGCTACACGTTAAAGGTTTACCACATCCCCATATACCTTGCCAGACTGGGAAAAAAGGAGTTGTTTTTTTTTAGCTTTCCCTTGGTACCTCACTTTCGCCGTGCAGATGATGTTCCACTGCTGGAACCCCTCTATGCATCTGGAAGAAGACGGGTGCCTCAGCACCCGCTGTTGTTTTGAGCTCAATGGGCTCGCAAGACAAAACACTGACCCAAAGAACAATTTTTCAACCCTGATGTTATTTCCAGCTTCACTCTGTTACGGCACCGACAGCCATAACTGATGGGTTCCCGTGGAGCCAGGTTGCTCCTTCCCTCCCCGCTCCAGGACATCAGTACCATGATGCAACATCATGGCCCTAGTTTAAGACAACAAAAAGATAAACACCCATAATTAGCTCAAGGATTTAGATTACCTGCCAGCAGCATTTTGACTGGCAGAAGAATAAAGTTCTACTAGAATTACAAACTTTATTAAAAAAAAAAATCCTTGATGGATACCATGACATTTTTTCCTAGAAAAAAAAATCATTCAGGAGAGACTGCTGGGAAAATTAAAACCCTACACTAGAGCTAGTTGGAGATAATGCAAATTTTCACCAGCTATGCAAAGAAATGTGGCATTTCCTCCAGCACCACAGTGAAACAGGGGTCTTTCCTGCTGTGTGATTACACCCTGCCCTCCTGCCAGGAGAAGGTTAGAAACTCAAGTAAGGAAGAATCTCAGCATCTCGTTGGGTTTGCAAAACTGGTAAAGCTGCATTTTAAGGTAGTATTCAAAAAGATATCTAAGTAATTCTGCAGTGGAAGATTAAAACTACTATAAAAATCTGGGCTTTTAAAACAGCCAGCAGGTAAAAGCTGACAATATAAGTGAAGAAGCTGGGTGTGAGACCTCTAAATAATGCCACTGATTTTGGCTATTCAATAGGAACTGGTCACCAGCAGGAGAGCACAAGCAGGATGTCAACTGGAGTACAGGGATTGCACTGGAAAATAATTTAAGGTCCCTTCTTCACTGTGATGCAAGGTCACTTTTGGGTTCATATGCAGGATGAACAGGTTGGTGGAAAGAAAGTTTCTGAGGGTGAACTTCACCCAGTTTAAGAAATGCCAGAGAATGAGGCATGAAGCTGTGTACCGACGTATCGTGTACATGCAGGTTACTGGAGATGAAGGTAAAGGAGCAATAAATGCTAATGGAGAAGGGTTACAGCCGTGAGACCACTGAATCATTTCCTCCCGTGGTTTGAATCACAGTTTGTAATTAAAGAGCAACCAGCAAAGTCTGCATCATGAGCTTGTCACCAATCTTTTTGGAGGACTATGTGAAGAACAGGTTCATTAATAGATCTTCTGGGATGATCCAGGTAAAATAATTTTGTCAAGTTACAGGTTAAATCTCTGCTCCCGGTACAATGGCATTGCACCTACTACAGGCATAATATAACTTGCCATTGTTTCAATGCTTTTCCATTAATATGTTGGAAAATATTTAGACAGACTAAGCTAAAAAAGAAAATTAACTAAATGTAATGGTGTCGGGGCTCCCAGATGGTCAGGATAATACCTTCAAGTTAAAGAGCTGGTGGTACCATCACCTCCTGAAATAGGAAGAAAATAAACACACAGAAACCAGAAAAAAAGCCCTAAACACTCAGAATCTACAAACAGAGAAAATATAACATAAAGATGATCATGCAGGGACACGGCAAGAATATCCTTAGCCAATTCTTGCCCAGGACAGCGTCCAGTGCAGATGCTGGGGGCAGCAATTGCCGACGGCCCGATGCCCTGAGCTGGCAGCAGCTCTGAGGCAGGAGGTGCCCAGGCTGTGCCCCTCAGCTCTTGAGCAGGGGGCTCTCCTCCCAGGAGCTTGCCCATGGCTGCCAGGAACCATGCTGAGCTCTGGTGATCATGACACCTTCGGGCACCGAGCAGCACCAGCAGGTCATGTGCTGCGGGAGATCAACCTCCTGTGCTCAGGCTCCAGCCCGACCTGTCCTCCTCAGTTCCTGCCCTTTGGAAAAAGCCTGCTCACTCTTGCTCAGCTTTGATTTCCCTGTCACAGTGACAGCTCTGCTATCCTTACTCTTTCTGCTGTCTCTTCCAAACCAAAGAGGTCTTGTCTGTTTAAATTCTCCTTGGCGGGAAGATGCTTGTACCCCCATGGCCCCCCCTCACCTTTTGCTCTTGATTCCCATCATGCATTAGTCCTCAAGTAACTCCCCTGCCTTTGTGCCACTTTTAGCAGTATTTATTTTTTTTTGGCTACAGCCAAATATATCTGGGCAGCAGCTAGTGGCACCTCACTCTTCACACTTTTGCAGGGTTTTTTTCACTTGCTTTTTTTTTTTTTTTTTAACACTAACTCTCTTTTCCCACTGTAAAATTGTCATCTGCATCCATCTGCAGGCGTTGGCTGGAGGAACACAGAGAAGCTGTTTGAAAATCTAAGGGCACGCTCTCAAACGGCCACCCACTGCTATTGCTGACTCTTTCGGAGACCCCTGGTAGGCTTACAAGGAACAGTTTAGATCCACAGACCTATGTGGACTCCTCCCCATCACATCACCCTGCCCATGTCTCTGCTAATACCCCTCTCTGCTGGTCAGGGTGGAATAGAGCCCTGCTCGGGGGTCATCTCTTCCTCCCTAAGAGTGACATAAAGTGCTTTATAACCCCCTACGCACTATTATAGGGGATCAAAATTAATACACAGCGGATTAGAAAGAGCAGTTGGATATTTCAGAGCCAAGCCTGCATTTATGTTTTCTTGCTGTGTTCCTGTTATGCTGGCAGAGCTGGTACAAACCCCGCTGGCCTTGTCCCCTTCAGACAGGCACCTCCTTCTTGGGCTGAAAACAAAGCAAAAATGTCAAGGTCTTTTCTAAATCTAGGTCTTCCACAGGGGCCTGCCATGTACCAAGCTCTCAAATCAAAGCTAGTTAGGTGCCTTTCAGAACAAAAGGAATCCTTCCTTTGTAAACTGCGCAGCCGTTACAGCTGTCAAATGCAAAAATCTAATTTTAAGGCGTCTTACTGAACTGGGGCAAATGTCAGCTCAGTGTTTACAGAACACCCCCAGAGAGTCCCTGCCACCCGACTGTGCGCTGGCACCCACAGCAAACACCCGACACTGGCTTGTTTGGGAGCCGTTTGCTCCGGGTAACGCTGCAAGACCCAAGAGTTGGGTCTAGGGGGGGGGTCACCTACATCACTGGTCTGGTTTCTGTGCCCGGAGCAGGCAATTGGACTTTGCTACCCACCAGGAGAAAAAAGGCTGGTCTGTGACTAAAGTGATCCCCGTTAACTGCATTTCACACAGGTGGATGTTCATGAACAGCAGCCAGCTGGGAGAGGGCAGCTGCCAGAGCAGAGCTGTGTTATGGAGCCATGGCAGGGATGGTGAGCCAGCCGTGATGCAGGGGACAGAGGGTGCCCACCTTGGTGCCCGTGGCAGCTCCATTCTGACAGGCTGGACGGGGTCCCGGGGGAAGAGCCTCCCCAGCACAGCTCAGTGCCAGCTCCCAGGCATCCAGAAGTCTGGGTATGAGGAGAAGACAGCATCAAATAAACTTCTCACAGGCTGTCACTGGCATCTTGATGTCTGGGGAGTTGGTCAAGCAGAACAGTGACCTGCTGGGACCTCCCAGCACCATTCAGCAGCAATGGTGAGCCAAAGACTGCAGCATCTGGTACCTCTCCAGCCCAGCTCAGGGGAGCCTTCTGCCAGGGGCTCTGCCCGCTCTAAGGCTGCAACTTTCCCACCCCGCTGAAACACGGCTGCAGTTTGGCTCGGGCTGCCCCTTGGTTCTTACACTGCAGCAGCTGCCTCACTTGGTGAGAACTGCAGCAAGAAAACATCAGCCAGGATTTCTCTTATTTTCCTAACAGCCTAACCGTGCGCAGACCCAAACGTGCCGCGCTCACGCCCACACGGCGGGCTCGGCCGTGGCTCCCTGCGGTGCAGCGATAGAGGAAATAATAGTCATTCCTCAAAGGCTGGATTAATCCAAGCTGTCAGCTGCTGCTTTCGCAGCCGTGAAATGCCAGGGATTCCCTCACAGAATAGCTGCTGATTGTAAAGGTCTCAGCCAGCAGTCGCTGCGCTCGCAGCCCACGCAGCACCCGTGACGTGCACGATGTCACGACCCCGCGGTCTCCCGGGCCGGGGGTTCTGCAGCCGCACGCTCCACGGGCAGAGGAGGGACCCAATGCTGCTGGCCAGGCCGGCCACTCCTCTCCTCCGGGGCAGTGGCCCTTCCACCGTCCCACCGGCTCGTTCAGCGGGGACAAGGGCTCCATCTTAAACAGGGTCACTTGCCAGCTAATGAGAGGCCTGTAATTTACATTTACACCAGGCTGGTTTCCCAGTGAGACCACCCGTTTCACCTCGTCCTGTGGATTGCACCCTTTTGTACACAATGTCGCTAAGAAGATTAGAATAGTTGCAGAGCCAGTGCTAAATATAAAACCACATTAAGCTCCCAATATGGAGTACATCCACCAGGACTTCCCAATCAAACCACTCCATGCCCAGTGCTTGTTCCCAGTATGACTTCCTGGCTCACTCCTCTCACACCAGAAATGAACACAGAGGCACAAAGAGGTGAAGGGGAGTTGAACACCACAACAGAAGGATCCAGAGCTGGCAGAGAAGCCCAGGGGTAATGTGACCACAACCTACAAGTACTTACAGCAGGTGGGAGTAGGAGATAGTTGGTCTTCTGAGTATCATCAAGTAGGCAGAAGATGCTGAGGGGCTGGGGCGTCTCTGTGCCCAGGACAGGCTGAGAGCCCTGGGGCAGTTCAGCTGGAGAAGAGCAGCCTGAGAGGGGAGCTGAGCAATGCTGAGCAAGAGCTAAAGGGCCCCGGGGGGCAAGA